>CAXKVY010014478.1:0-28519 GCA_964058915.1 Tetropium fuscum | reverse complement strand
CCAAATGGCGAATAGTTACTTTATTATTTAATTACTTATGTTGATTAATAAATTATTTATTTAATAAAACATTAACTGGAGATGAAAGTGAAATATCAAAAGATATCATATATATATATCATATATATATATATATATATATATATATATATATATATATATATATATATATATATATATATATATATATATATATATATATATATATATATATATATATATATATATATATATATATATATATATATATATATATATATATATATATATATATATATATATATATATATATATATATATATATATATATATATATATATATATATATATATATATATATATATATATATATATATATATATATATATATATATATATATATATATATATATATATATGCCCTATATAGATAATACTATAATATTAAAAATATTGAAAGTAATTTTGAATTTATATTCCCAAAAATTGAAGATATACTTTTATAAAATATACTATTTCTATTTCTACAATTTTATTCAATTTCCTGTTATACCTCGTTCCTCTTATCTCATAATTATCCGTTATCAGGAAGTTATCTGGGGCCATAATCATATGGGACGAAGACCGCCGCGTAAGTATACCTGATTTATCCAAGTAAACGCTATCCAATTGAAGCATCTTGTTGGGCGCCAAATTATATAACTTGTTATTTGATTTAATACACTGAGATACCACACACATCTGGCCTCGCAAGGGGCGCCAAATTATATACCACTTACTTGAATAAATACTGTTGCGCCACTGGGTTCGTATAACAAGTGGTACTGTCCAGAATCCAAATACACTTTATTAGCTTCCCATAGCAAGTCACTGTTTACTGTCACAACATAGCAAGTCACTGTTTACAATGATAAAACACTACCGAACACTTTTAATTACTTGTTACTTGGTCTTGTCTCTAAGAGCGTTTAAACTAAACTGACTAATGTAGGTTCGCCCTTATATACTATTTTCAAGGTTCTGGAATGTTATAGAAGCTTCTCGAATATTCCATCCCATTCTAGATTGCTCTCAATTATTCCATCCTATTCTAGATTGTATACAAGGCATCTCGAAATGTTCTACAGGGGGTAGTCCACATGTTCTTATACCGCAACTATTCTAAATGGGGCCAGGGTTCTCTCGTTTATTTGAAGTCCTAGATGGTTGAGATTTCGCCCTTAGGGGGTTGTTTCTAGCACCCCCAGATGCAATGTTGCGACATCGTTGGGTGTGGTGTTGCCAGATTGTGCAGTTTTTCCCTAGATCTAGGGATTTTTCAATATATCATGCACAATCGCTTCTGACGATTCTGTAACAATACTTACGTGGCGGCAGATCACTGGGGCACCGAATCCGCCGATGAAAGCCTTAAATTAATTTATTGATAAGGGTTAAAATATATACTATTAATAAATGCGTAATAAATCATATCAATCAATGTGATTATTACTGTAGTATTTTCACTTCATATGCTTTATGTATAAGAGGAACTTTGTGGTTACATTTCGAGAAAGTATACGTATATAACGATGAGAATATACAGGGTGTTTCTAAATTGATGAGAAAAATTTTAAGAGGTGAATTTTCAGCAAAAATTAGGGTCGTTTTTCATATATTTTTTTTTCAAAACCCTTTAAGATACAGCCCTCTAAAGCTGGGATGAAAAAATATTTTTTTCTTTTCTCTCCACTATGGAAAAATTGAAGAATTAAATTTGGAGGAAGTTGTCAGTCAAATTAATTACTATTAGTACTAATAAAATTACAGTTTTCTTCGCAAATTTGATTTTTCCCACAAAAAATAAAATTAAACACATCCTTTTTCAAATAAATTAACTTGAGGGATTATTTGGTGAAACAGTCATGTAGGCTATTCAATTAAAGCGTTGATTTAAAGTCAAATAAAGTCGTGATGACAAATATTGCCATTGTTCTTGTTTTCTCTAGAGTTTTATAAGAATTAAAACATTTAGTGTAGAAACTTTCTAATTTATCGTTTACAGTTAAAATAAATGCATATTTATAAAATGGTAAACTATACTGTATTTATATTATATCTCCAGTGATTATAGAAAACAAGAACAATGGCAATACTTGTCATAATGACCATTTGTTTGAGAACAGCCTACTTCACTGTTTCGCCAAATATAACTGGAATCCCCATGGAATTTATTTAAAAAGGGATGTATACAATTTTATTTTTTATGAGCAAGCTATCAATTTTGCGAAGAACATTCAAGAGAGCAAAACATTGCAGATTGAAGCAATCTTTCATTTAAAATTTTAACGCAGTATCTTCAGCCAATAAAAAAAATTCAGAGATCTCAGAGTTAAGTCTTTATACATGGAGTCTTAGGAGAGTTCACTCGGAACATTGAGTTTATTCGTGGCAGAAAAAAATAGAGAAATATGAACGAAAATTATTTCAGCGATAGACTAAATCTTCACGAACGATTAGAGAAAATTTAGAGTAATTTACTACGTATTTTCGATGCAATACACGAAAATCGGACCAAAAATAGCGAATTTCTCGGTTAGAATATGGTGTTTTATTCAATCTATTTTTGTAGTTATGTATTGCTACTATGTTAAGTCTTGGAGTGAATGTACGAAAAAGTGATGCCATCCATTGTTAATTATGATATCCTATGATGCGATGCACTACAAGACGCTGCATTCATATTTCACATATTGCCGCTGAAACATATAAATGAGTATACTTGACTTTAATGGCTTTGCCTCTACGAACCTAAAGAGACCATATCACTAAAAACAAAAATAAGCAAACTGATTCTGAAACTCATACTGATTCAAGCTGCTCATGTATCGACTTTCGCGGTAAGATGGGATACACTTATGTACATGTGATAATTAAATAATGGCTTGCACTTCTTTCTAGTTCCTGTCAATCACCTTATTGTTTCACTTTCCCTGTCTCTGCATTCTTGTTTTTTCTATTAGTAGTCCATGACAAGGACTTGTCCTTGGCTTTTCCATGACCAGCTGTAATATTCATGAGTAATGACTAACTCTAGAGAAAGTGTTTTTAGTTGTGTAGTGTTTATGTTTGTTATCTAGTTTTACTTTATTCAAAATGATGCACGTAAACGTTTTCAAATCGACCAGCATGCATCAGACGATGGACGTTCTAATTACACAATAAATCAGTTCATGACATTCAGTTTATTGTGTTGTGAACATATAAACAAGGAAGTGTGCGGTGGTGCCAAGAAATGTGCATTGTTATGACCGATGTACATAGCATTAAGGGAACTTGTTTATTTGCTTAAAAGGAAAGCGGACAATTGGGCACGATTTGCTTGTTTATTTGTTCTGTTAGTCGATTCAACGTATCTGTAGTTTATTTGCTTGACTTGCAGGTTTACTCTTTTTATTTATATTAATTAAGACTAGTCTGTGAAATAGAAATTTATGGAATTTACACTTTTCTTTTTCTTATAATTAATGTGGTTTAAAGAACTATGTAGGTTGTTGAAAGCAATCCGCTGCTTGGGAGAAATGATGGATGTGTCTTACCTTGACCCTGAAAAAGGTTAATCGAGAATCGATCTGGGAGAAAACTGAAATAAATCATAATGTAGCTCTAGTTGAATGCAATTTAATGGTGATATTAGATCGGATCTTTTATTTATAGAATACGGAATCTGATTAAAAGCCATATCATTCTTCAAACGATTATCTTTGTAACTCTCTCATATTGAATATCGTTTTAGAAAAGAAAATAACATGATTTGATAATAAACGTTTTGGACAAACAACTACCCCATTACTAAAAATTCCAATTTTATTTTATAGAATAGCCCAAGCTTTTGAGTTGAGATCTATGAAACTCCTATTTTCCAGGCCTGCTGACAATTGTTTAATTAAAGCTTCCTGAAGAATATCTAAATGTGTGCAAAAATTTTATAAAGCGATAATATATACCTACATCAAAAATGTCTAAGGAATAAAAAGTTTGTTCCTCGTATATACATTAATTTTAATTGGATTTTGTTACATACCGTTATGATGCCTGCTTAGTCAGCAATTAATTCATCTTAATTTCAGTGTAATATGTCTTATTTGATGAAATAATCAAACAAAAGTTAAAAAAAGCACTATTTAATTGAAATTCTTAACATCTAACCTTCTTTACCTTCTATCAATCCAACCTTCTTAATATCTAACCAAATCTTAGCTAACCTAACCTGAATTTGGTTTGCATAGCCTTAATTTCGTTTTTCCAGAGTGAAGTTCATTTGCCTAGCGTGTAGTTTAATTTGCCCATTCCGAATGTTGTTTTTCAACCTATATTTCTTTTTGATCCTTCATTTTCATCTGCTTACCCTGAATTTCGTTTGCTCAACCATTAGTTTCATTTGCCCAGCCTGAAGTTTGTTTTCTCAGAGTTTATTATCGTCTGCGGGTCAATTTCATTGACCCAGCCTGAATTTCGTATGTCCAGCTTTTATTTTCATTCGTTTAGCCTGAATTTTGTTTTCCCAACCTGAATTTTGTTCGCATAGCCTGAATATCGTTTGCCCAACGTTTATTTGCGTTTGTCCAAAGTGAATTTTGTTTCATTAATCTTTTTCATTTGCCCAGCATGAATTTTGTTTTCCGAACCCAAATTTTATATGCCAACCCTGAATTTCGTTTGACCAGACCGAATTTCGTTTTACCCAGCGTTAATTTGTTCAACCGGAAATTCATTCGTTTGTCTAATCTTTATTTTCGTTTTCCCAACCTGAATTCATTTGTCTAGCCTGAATTTTGTGTATCCAGCTTGAATTCCCTTGCCTAACGTGACTTATTCTTGTTAGCATTCTGCGGAGGAATCTTATTTTTCCATTTTATACATTGTCGAATGATTTTTTATCATTCGACAATGTAACTTTTCGGCATACGTGGGCTAATCCTGTGCAAAGATTCGTCTCTAGAATTTTTTTTTAATAATTTTCATTACGGGGGAAAATTTTTCTTTATTTTTTCGACATTTTTGGATCTGAAAGGCGGGAAAATAAGACTCTCCACTGGGCCTACGTGGGCTAACGCTGGGAAATGATCAAGTAAACGAATGATCTAGCGACACGCGCGTGTTTTTAAATGTTTAGGTATATTGCGGGAATTATAACTTTTCTCGATTTTTTCGTTTTCAGTGGTCGGGCAAAAAAATTGTCTACTGGGTAATGGATGTAGTCAATAAAAGTCTTTGCTTTCCAATTCAGTGGTGTCACCTTCGCAGGGTCGTACCGCTGGTCAGTTGGATTACTTTTCTCCACATCAATAATATTATTATTTCTTTTATTATGATTGTTATCCAGATTTGTCTATATCTGTAAACTACATACAACAGACTTTTCAAAAGTATATTATAGTCAAATCTATTATAAGGGTCGTCTCAAAAGTAAGTTACACTATTTTTTTAAATCTGTGTGGTTGGCGGGCGAAGTCTGGGAGTCTCAGGGAATTTGCGTCTAGGTGTGGTGGTGGCAACACTGTAAAATTTATACGCGCGTGCGTCGATTGATCTGGCTCCAGCCACGATGAAGACTCCACTTGCTCCTACCGCTGATTGCGACGTTCGTGGTGCTATTCGTTTTTTGACGGCAAAAAATAAATATGCTACTCAAATTCATCGCGAGTTGTGTATTGTTTATGGCGAAGATGTTGTGTTATTTTGCTAGTTGGCGCCAATCATTCATTGAAGAGAGAACATCATTACACGATGAACAGCGAAGTGGTCGTTCTTCCACTTCACGCACCTTGACTGTTGTCGGAGATGTTCGAAGGGTCATTGATGCCGATCGGCGCCTGATGCTTAATGAAAAGAAATTAATGAAAATGAATTTTAAACAAGAAGTTGAGAGATGGCTAACCAGTATGGCGACAGAATTGTATTACATTCGATAATTTTTTTTATCGCGGTAGCAAAAATGTATTGAAAAACAAGGTAATTATGTAGAAAAATAAGAAATATGTACTTTTGAAAATACACTTTTTGAAAATATTTTTTACTTTTATTTATTTAAAAAAAAATGTGTTAAATACTTAATTTTGAGACGAGCCTTTATATCCAAATCATATAGCACTTTATAAACTTAATAGTTTAGTAAACTTAAAAAATAGTCAACTTCTAACATTTGGTTGGAATTTAACATTCTATATAACTAGATGAAGTTATATCTTTCATGTGTCTGTATAATTCAAATATAGAAGACGAAAATATAATTTTTGTGTCACAACGTAATTCATTAGGAAATAAGCCTAGAGCATAGCAAAGAGGAACCAAGCGGTATAATTTTCCATAGTTAATGAACAATCTTAATGCGATTACTTAATAATGACAAAAATTAGGGCAGTAATTTTTAAATAGCACTAATTAAACGCATTTCATGTGTACACATATTTATACGTGCATTGCAAATTGTGAAAAATAATAATTATACTGATGAAACTCTTGAAAAATATTCTATGTAAGGTTTAATGTTATTATGCAATTGTGATTATTGTGTACAAAAAACATAATGACTTGTTTAGTAATACTGCAGTTTAAGATAAACAAATACATTACAAAAACATTTTTTTGCAATGAGCTCAAAAGATACGATAATCATCAAATAGACTGTTAAGGTTACATAAACATAATGTATCGCCATATTGCAATACAGGGTCAATTTGAAATCCATGAGATTATTTAAACATATAATACCTAAAACAATTAGTCTAACAATTGGTTCGCGTTATTTAAATATAAAAATCGAAAGATGAGGTAAGTAGGTAATAATGAAAAACGCTAAAATAGTAAATTATAAGTGAGTTCGTCGACTCAAGGAATCAGCTACCCTTCCAAATACATTTTTCTCCTGCTGCACTACAGAAGTTAAAAGTCCTGGTGTCGGGAATATAGTAAATAATATAAGTAAATGTTATTAATATAGTATCACTTTACAATTACATTTTAAATACCTAATTTTGAAAAGAAGACGAAAACTGCTTGTTTATTTTTCGACTATCCGTTTCCCGCGACTTTGTTCGCCCGAATTTACCGCGAGTTCTGAGCCCGCGTGCCAGGCAGTGGGAGGGGGAAGCGGTGGGAGGACCATTTTGGTGCAGCGGTGGCGTGTGCGTGGGGCTCGCGCGGTGCTGGTCATTGCTTCTTTATCGAAGATCGAGGATTATTACTGGAAGCAATTTACGTTAATAACTTAGGGGAACCGTATTTCTCTTTTTTTCTTTTCTCTAAAATATAAGTAGCCTAAGTTACTCCTTATAACATTAGCTATCTGCCAGTGGAAGTCCCGTCAAAATCGGTCCAGCCGTTTCGGAGCTTAGCCGGAACAGACAAACAAAAATTTTAAAAATTGGTTTTTTGTTATATAAGTTCCGTATATACTTTCATATGAATTTAGTGAAAAGCTCTTATTTTGACATTACAAACACTTAATTTTTATTTGTTAGTATGGATTTAACATGTGCCTTTGATACGGTTAATCACCAATTATTACTAATTATTAAAATTTTGGAAGTCGTGGCCCTGCCCTGGTAAAAGATGCCAGAAAAACTTTCACGTCAAGCACTCTGAATGTCTCCATTGGTGTTCCTCAAGGAAGTATACTGGGGCCTTATTGTTTATAGTTTTTATAAGCAATATCACGCTTCATATAGAAGATACCTTTTTGCTGATGAATCCGCACTTGCAGTTGATTCTAAGGGTATTTACTGAGGTCAGTCTTCAAGATATTGACACCGTTAAGTCTGTGCAAAAATGTATGGCTTCTGCTCTTAATAACATAAAAACTGACTGATTGAGAAATGAAAAACCAGACCCAATAAAAGCTGTAAGAAATCGGCAAACACCATAAAATTTAAAGTAAATCAAATACTCGCTGAAGCACGCAAGCGCAAACTGCATAACAGAGACAGAGCGAACGGCACAGCTTTCAGTTACTTGGATCGAGATTATCAAAACTAGTACCAGTTCGTTAGTAACATCTTCATTTTTCATTTTTGCAGTTATAATTTGATTGCATATCTATTTTTATTTTATATTTATCCCATCTTCTTATAAAAATCATCAAGTCCTTATATAAATCACATGACAAGCTTTTTTGCCTAGGTGTTTTTGTATTGACTTAATGATGGACAAGTCTATATATAATAGTTAGGTTATATTACTTGAATTTAATGAATTGAAAAAAAATATCTTATATGCTAGCAAGTATATTAAAAAGCCAAAAGCATGTTTGAAAAGTGAATAATAGTTCTAAAAATAATAAATATAAAATGTGATTAACCTAGTTCGACATAATATAGTGAAACGTAGAAAAGTGTTATAAGAGATACAATCTGATTGGTTGTCAAATGGTTAGATCAACAAAAAATACATCCAATGCAGGAAATGCATTTGTTTTCCGGTATTCTTTCCACTGGCAACGGAAAACAAAGCTAAAAGAGTCGCAAAATGTAGGCTATGGTGATAACAGGCGTTTCCGCGTTACCCTGTGTAAATAATCCCAAAAGACAATTGTAATTACTGTTATAAGTTTAGTTGATAGTTAAGACAATCACCAACAATTTGTGACCAGTCCCATATGTAAATAATCCCTATATATATTTTAAATAATGATGAAAACAGTTACGATAACAGGCATCAAAACAGGCTTATTCCATCAAACAAGGTCGCCGCGCGGATATTTTTTCTCAAAAAAAACAACTGGATAGGGCTGGAACCTTTGATGTAACTATAACACTCGGAGTAGTTTCCACAAACACCAAAACACTTTCACTTCGCTCGACGCGCGTTTCGCCAACCAAGTTGGCATCATCCGGAGACGATTAAAACTCTTAGTAAGGTCTTATTATGTATTTTTCGATGGGGATTGGGATGGAATCACTTAAAACAAAAATTTCAAACATTTTCTATCAGTAGATTTAATAATAATAATAATAAATGGTCTCAATCAAAAATTGCATACCAATACAAATTTTATAAAAAAGGCAAAGTCTTAATTTAAGAAGATTTTAAAAGTAGAATAGAATTTTGGACATCGGGACCATATTATTTATGTGCATTCCACCTTGCTTCTAATAAACGATAGAAATATTTTAAAGTTTCCTATCGGTAAAGTAATTCAATTTCTTATGAAGGAACCAGGCAGTTTACTGGCAGATGCTACCATAAGCGGCATTTTATATAAGTATATTTATATAAGTAATAAAACTATATGTCCGTATCAATAGCATCAACTTGCCCGTATTCTTCTAAAGTTTCTGCAATATACTGAGGTATCGATCTCTTTTGCATGAAACCATGTTGATTTATTAACAATTTTAACAGCTGTAAATATTATCATATAAGATCATTAGCCATTCGTCAAAGATTTCAGGATGCGTAAATACCGTTCTATATAGGGCAAAACATTTGACTGTTGTATCGGCTTGGATTGTATCTGAACGGTCCTAGAAAGAAAAGATTATTATCAATATTAAATATAACCAAATTTTCTATTAGAGAGAGATCTTATTTGGTCCTGCTGCTTGTGTCATTTTAATTGGCGTTAAATAATTTTCTTTCGACCAACCCCAATGTTCGGGAGATATTTTAGAATAATTATTCTATTGCTGACCTTGAAAATAAACGTGCTGTTTATTGATGTGCTGTTTCGCTGCATCTTCTGTTACTTAGTTCATTACCGCCATTTATCTGTCGACACTAAGCGTTATATGTTTATATTTTAATTCATTTAAACATTTCAAAACATTTGAAAAAAATCATTTAAACCTGCGTTGTAAAGCTCTTCTTTATTTATATTTTCAATCATAGAAGTTTCACCTGCTGCACTTAATTTGTTATCAGAATTGTAAGATCAGAGTGTAAGACAAGATTGTTATCAGACATTTTATTCTTGGCGGTTTCAAAAAGAACAATTTCCTATCATCTGTCGATAAAGCCATTAATTACCCTAACACATCAATGTCCTCTGCTGCAACAGTTACATGAGAAAAGAGACAATATAGAGCAGTTTGTACAATTAAACGATCAGCGTCACTTTCTGTTTGACATTATTAATTTTCAATAAGTTTTTCGAAAAGAAGATTAATAAATGTATTTTTATTACACAATTCTGTTCACTAAGAACTTTTCCTTAGTTGTCTTTAAAGGCATGTATTCATTAAATAAATAATTAATGGAAGTTTTACCTATGCATCCACGATCTCTTTCAGAAGATTTAGTTTCATCATTACTATACCCATCAAATACAACTTTAACGGTAGTGCCATCGTTATTATGTAGATATTTGATGTATTGTTTACAAATGTAGGAAATTTTTTGATTTTGTTCCCATTTTAATCTGTGAAGTAACATACCACCATCATTGATCTAGTAAAACTTACTACTATCGTAAACATCTTTTTCACATTGTTCAAAAATATCATATAGCGATGATATCTTTGATGCTCTCATTCCAGCATTGGCAAAAAGAGAAACTTCCTATAAGATAAATTTCGTAAAAAAAGAATTTCTGCATAAATTGTGTTTACACTGTTTAAACAATATAAATATTTAACATCGCACATTGAAATATTTCTGATTTCAAATAATATATAAAAACAAATATTTTAAAAAATCGTCAAAATATTTCTTATTTGAAATAATACATAAAAACAAAAATTTTGAAAAAATCTACAAAATCGGACGCCACGCCACGGTGGGGCATTTATCATTGAATTAACTCAAAAACAATAGGGTTCTTTCATTACCGAAAACCTATTTTCCTGTCAAATATTACGTTTGAACATTTGGTTCTTGCGATAGGGTGCTAACAAAAATAGCAGTATGCAGACAGACGGATGGATGGACGGATATTTGGGAAGAAAAAAATATTCGGATTTTGTCAAAATTTTTATGACCAACACAATGGTAGCTTCTCCCGATGAAGTGCAATATACTGTTCGTCTTTCGCATCGAAGAATATCATAATGGAGACGAATCTCGATAATACCTGCTAATAATATTTTCGCAGAGCAATTGTACCGTACTCTTCCGTAATTAAAATTACAGAAGAGATTCCGTAATACGGTCACAATGGTCATTCATGACGCATTGTTATAATATGATAATCTACTCACGTTTATTACCAAAGTTAGTAGAACGAACGGTACCGTATAAACTTGTGAGAATAGCACATTAAATAATATTAATTCTTATTGGTTATCTCTTGTACAGAAATAGTATTTACAAAGGTTACCAGATGTTGCCATTATATTTTAACATTAAGATTTCAAAGTAAATCTAAATTAGTTATAAGATCATATATAGCTTCGTTTGAAGTTCACCTTGCGGTAAAATCTCCCATGCTCATTTAAAGTCATAAGTCATAGAAAATTTAATCTTATAAAATCTTTCTTTCTCACACTCTCTCTCACGATTATATATCTCTATCTCAATATATATATATATATATATATATATATATATATATATATATATATATATATATATATATATATATAAATTGAAATTTTGGGGCTGGGAATGATTGCCATGCAAAAACGTCATTGATTACGTGTAGCGGTTAATTCGATGATTTTCTATAGCCCCTACTAGCTTACTGTTTAAACTTAATGTACCTACTATTAAATCATTCACAAACCTATCTACTTGGTAATTAGTATGTATTTAATATACCTACTACATATATAAATGCCATAAACAAGCATGACGCGCTCAGCTTGCCAATAACGAGTTACGAGTTACAGCTTTGAGTTTATATTCTCAAAGGATACAGTTTGGAGCCGCTGTACGTACACGACACGTATTTGCATTGAATATAGGTACAAATTGCTACGCTGTCAGATGACGGTCGGGTATTTTCAAAAATACCTAAATCGTGTACTAAGTGCTAATAATTTTACTAGAATTGAAAAAAAATGTGTGTACATAGTGATTATATTCTGGTGCCCCCGTTACCACGTCCATCAGCTTACCTAACGACAGATTTTCCATCAGCTATTTTCTTAGATATGTCATTAGCTGTCCACAAGGAAGCAGGAAACTGCGTATCAAGACAGGCTTTTGCAGCCGTATCAAAGGGGTTTCTTCTTAATCAATTTATCGTTTCTTCATTTTGAATTAAATTCATCTCCCCCATGATGATGGTATGCTAAATCCTCATCTTGCAACCATTTTTTTTCAATCTGAATATGCAACGTCTGCTAACTTGGAATAGGTTGGCAATAGCACTTAAAGACTACCCAGCATTAAAATAAATTATAATACGTGTCTTTTCAGCACCTGTAAGGTTTAAAATTATGAAATGGAAATAAATTTAACAGTATGTCACTTTTAACATACCAAATTAGTAAATTCACGGGCGCAGCACAATTCGAATCAACCCATATTATTTGTGTATATTTCTGAGAGGACTCAGGTACGAAATGAGAATATTGTCGCAGTCACAAGCATTTGGAACGGCAGTGTGGTGAAGTCTGAAAAGGCCAAATATCCTTAGGACTAGGATTGTATTTTAATATTTCCAAGGAACGAACAAACTATTACTTCTCATGCAATGGAAACATGTAACAATATAAAAATTAAATCAAGGTCCCGATGAAGTCTGCATCTTAAAATCATTTGGTAGTTATACAAATTAAAATTTGGTAAAAAAAATAATTATCAATGTCAATATTGTAATATATTTATATGCTGAAATTTTGTATAAATTATACCAATTAATAAGAAAATAATGAAATTCTATGCAGGCAAGTAAGTGCCCAAAAACATATTTAAAAAAATATATTCCTTATATGAAGCATATGCGCGTTAATTAGTACACTCTAATTACTCTTATGATTGTCAATTGCTCAAGAAGATCAGGACATGGAAAATGTCGCATAAAATCACAATGGCATCAAGAAATAAGATACAAGAAGAGAAGATGATCGATCATCTGTTTCGATAATGATCATCTCTATCGATCATCGATAATGTTTTGCTTAAATGTGGTCACAGGTACTCCAGTGAAAATCTTCAGGCTTCATAATAATCCAGAAGAAATAGATAATTTCTTGAGAATGATCTCATTTGTAACAACATCCCTAAATATAACAAAAAAATTAATAAAAAATTATAAATTTTATTTTTATATTTACCTGCATGAATGTGAAGTGGATAGAAACAGGCTCTATTTGCGTAAATATTCTATGTAATTATTACGGAATCGCCAGAAGCGATTGCGCACGATATATTGAAAAATACCTAGATATAGGGAGAAACTGCACAGTCTGGCAACACCGCACCCGACGATGTGGCAACGTCGCATCTGGGGGTGCCAGATACAATCCCTCAAGGGTCTCAACCCTCTATGACGTACAAATAACCCAGATACGCCCCTGGCACCATTTAATAGTTGCGGTATAAGAACATGTGGACTACCCCCTTAAGATCTCTTCGCGATGCCTTGTATACCATAATATTGGGATGGAACAATTCAGAACAATCTACAATGGGATGGAATAATCGAGAAGCTTCTAGAATTTTTCAGAACCTTGAAAATAGTATATAAGGGCCAGCCGATCGCTCCACTCTCCATCAATTTAGTTTGAACGCTCTTAGAGACAAGACCAAGTACCAAGTAATTTAAAGTGTTCAGTAGTGATTTATCCTTTGTAAACAGTTGTGACTTGTGGTGTTTCGAAGTTCATAAAGTGTATTTGGATTCTGGACAGTACCACTTATTATTATAGGAACCCAGTGGCGTAACATAACATTAATTCACGATACATTTCAGAATTTAAATTGTATACTTACTTAATTGTTTAAGTTGCTGAAGACTTCATGTTAACCTAGAAATGTTGCAAATCTTTAAAAATAGAGAGGTAAATCAAAAAATCTGGCTTAATTAAGTTATATGGTCCATAATGGCACAATTCCAGTGGTGCATAAAGGGGCACACACAAATTTAAACTTTTCATTGGTATAAAGTGGGGCAAGGTCTTCCTGAGCCCTTTTTACAGCTGATATTTATGATATGTCTCATAGTAAAATTGCCCTAAGTAATAATACACCACTATAATAATGGGTGTCCTATAATGACCACCAGCAGGTACATTATTGGACACCCGGTGTATTATGGAATATCGCAGCTTTTTTTAAAACTATATAAGCAATCATGCTCCCCTATGAGTCGCTACGATGATAAAGTTCTTTATGGCTATAATAAGAATCGCAAGTCAAAAATCAATTTGCTCTGTTATTTTTAGCAAATACAAAAAATGTATCCCAGTATGTACCAATATGTACTCTACCTCAAAGGTGGTGTGGACAGGAGTGCACGCATCATGAAAAACATAAGCGTTACGAGTTTTAAAATCAATTTTCTCGAACACCGTTAGTCTTACGAAAAAAAGCAAAAATATCTTTTTTGTAGACAATTTTCTAAGCCTCAAACGACCACTATTGTTTCGATAAAAGTAACCGTTAACGAGATATTCGCGAAAAACATTTTATCGTGACATTTGACCCTGCGTAACATTTTCGGTGGCGCATGTATCGCTGGGGATGTTGTTAAGAACCACAAAAAGAAGTTTTATGCAAAACTCCAGCTGTCCTCTAATATTTCTACTGTGTAATGTCTCTATTCCCCTTATTATTACATAATGCTGAAATTATTCTGCAAGAATCATTATTTTCGGTAATTAATGTTGACATTAGTAAAATATTATTCCCCGGTTTCATGTTGCGTTTGTATAGACAATTAATACGGTCTAGGTTAGCAAATTATTCGATTTAAATTGTTTTATAACTGACAGTTGACAGTTATTATAGACGTCATGTAAATATTAAGTAATATGTTTGTGCTAACTTAACCCTAGATTTTTTTGCCAAGGCTTTATACGAATATTTGCTATGCAATTAAACAAATTACAGAGACAAGGGCAATAATTTAAGTATTATATAAATAATTATTAATTGACCTTTATCATTACGAAATTTACGCAATAATTGTACAATAAGTGTAGAACTTTCATTTTAATTTCAACTAAAAAAAACCTTACAACCATAAAAAACTCTAATAATTAGTATTGCAGATAGATCAATAAAACTAACGTCTGCTATTTTTAGAAAAGAATGCATAGAAAAAGCAAAAAATGTTTTAATAAATAATAACTATCCTTTTTCTCGAATCAAAAACAGAATACACAAATAAAACAATTCTCCACCACCACTAATCAATGCAACTAATACTCATAAAACATATATTGCCTTATTATATATACCACAACTATCAGAAAATATTTCAAACATTTTAAAAACATGTGATATTCACACAGCACACAAAAATACAAACAACTTAAAATTCCTTTACTCAACATTAAAAGACAAATATCCACTTGAAAAAACTACCCACTGTATATACGAAATTCCATGTAAACAATGTGATGAAGTCTACATTGGTCAAACAATGCAACTTTCTGAAGAACGTTTAAAAGGTCCCAAATATTCAGCTAATATTACAGCGCTAAAAAGACATGGTATCTAATGAAACAGGTCATCAATTTAACTACGAAAATACTTAAGTTATTAATAAAGAACAAAATTATAAAACACTGCTAATTTTGAAATCAATTTATATTCAAAAAAATCCTAATGCATATAATAACAGAAAAGATACAGAACATATTTCTACAATCTACAATTTGTTAATATAGAAATATTAAATAAATTAACAAAAAATATTCTCTCTATATATAAACTTATATACATACTACTAAATATACATCTACATAATATTAACATAACTAAAATTAGAGTAATAATAAAATATAAAATATAAGTTCGTAGGGTATATATATATATATATATATATATATATATATATATATATATATATATATATATATATATATATATATATATATATATATATATATGTATATATATATATATGTATATATATATATATATGTATATATATATATATATATATATATATATATATATATATATATATATATATATATATATATATATATATATATATATATATATATATATATATATATATATATATATATATATATATATATATGTAGGTTAGTATAGTTTCTTATTTTATAAAAATTTCCATATAACTTCTCCTTTGACAATCTATGATTTCCATGTAATATAATAAATGTTAGTCTTTACAAATTAATTTTTCTTTTCTTAGTGTATATCTCACCGATAGACAAAATCAAGTTATAAGATACTTGCACAAAAAAGTTTACAATAGTAAAACAACCTTGTTTTAAATTCATATCCTTGAAGCTAATCTCAATTTCTGAACTCTATCCATGAGGAAAAAATTTCATGTTCTTTTATAAAACAGAAATTATCAAAATCAATAAAATCTCAACTTTCAAAATATCTATAATTGATAATTTTAAAAGTGTTCACGAAGACTGTGAACTGGCGCCCATAGCATTACAAATTGTCTACCAAACGATCTTCAGATAATAAGCATAAAATAAAGTAAGTAAACATCTATATATTTTATTTTTAACATATTTGAGCATAATTGAAACCATATTTTCTATCAATAAAATATAAATGTGAACATACAATATCAAATTTAAGTAAATGGTTCCAAAATATATCATTATACTTTAATTCTGACAAAACACATATAGGTACTCAGATTCCACACATCTGAAATTGAATATATTTTTTTAAATTTTAGTACTTAATTGAAAGCATATTGTGCTTCCGTTTATATAATGGCAAACATACTTAAATTTTTTTTACAAATAATCATATTTGCTTAAAGAACGTGCTTACTATTTGAAATAGTTATCTTTTCAAACGTGTTGTAAATAAGTACATATTATATTTTCTGTTAATATATTTATCGAAGTTAATAGAATTTCATAATTATGGGCTATTTAACTAAAATGCAATAATAAGTAAATTATCTACGGCATATACGTCTCTAAACCTCAATTGTGAGAGGCGCTAGATTATCTTTAATAGCTATTCTTTTTATTAATTTTTGTTTTAGAAGCTAATTTTATGAACATGTATCAGAGTGATACCATCCGTATTGATGTTCTTGCACTGGTCTTGTAAAAATATAGTTCCTTGTATAAATTTAGTTTAAAATATAAATATAATATATATAATACCGGGGTTACATTGACATACCTTGAGAGTTTTTTGCGGCAAAACGCTTACCCTCTGGTTCGGTGTTACTTTAACATGTTCTTTATTTTACTTAAAAGTCAATGATAACGTTCGGGCAGGTTTCTTTGAAGCCTATAAATTAAAGAAATATATGTTTTTCACAACTTATAAAAATATAAAATATAACAAAATATAAAAAATAAACATCTTTCTTAGGTACAGCTATGCTACTTATAAAAAATAAATATCACAAACTCTGGACGGAATTTCGTAGGTATGTAGGTAACGTTATTTAAAACAAAGTGGAAACAAAAAATAAACATCCTAAACCCTTCATTGGTTCTCACACCGCTCATATTCATACGAAAAATTGTTCGTTGCTTTATTGCAAATGCCACATACCCACTGGTGGCAAGTGACGCAGCGAATCCAGTCCTTCTTCAGTATGTAATGACGGTAATCACGTTTGCAAATAGTGAGCAGATTACCATAATTTTAAACTGTCACCTTCTTTATGAAGCCACCCAAGGTCACCCATCATCCTTATCTGATGATTCTGAGCTGACAATCACCTTTTCCTGCCTGTTCAAAGGCGCATTATCCTCATCATCCTAAGATCTGTCAAAGCGTTTGGACTTGCGTTTTAATCTCTTACTTGTCTTTGAAGCAAACGTTTTTTGTAGCTTCTGGTTTTCTGGTTTTATCCAAAATATCCGGCTTCCACGATATCTGGTTGATTTTTTTCTTTTGCCAGGTAAAATGTTGGAAGTGAATCACTATTATATTCATCCGGCAGAGCGTCCTCTACTTGGATATTTCATCGTTGTTTAGTAGTTGAGCCTCTGCTTTATGGACGAATTTCTTTCATCTCTTGTGTCGAATTTTATCTGCATTATAAACTCTTGTCTCTTTCAGAAATTCAAGAACAGTATTATCAAGAATCCATGCCGTTTCATCTATATTTTCAGCTGGAAACTTTCGCCGAACAGTCTGAGGGTCATATGGGTAAAGTCCTGTAGTCCTAAAAGAAATTTGTAGATTTTTTTCAATATTGGCATCCATCAACTTTAGTAATAACATCGGAAATTACTCTTTTAGTATAGTCCATTTTATTCTTTGTTTTTAATAAGGTGCGTATACACCAACATCAAGCAGTTGGAGCAAGTGTGTTGACAAAGATTTTGTTAACCAATGCACTTTTCACGACTTCGGGTGAAAAGTGGGCTGAGAAATTATCTCCGATGACGAAGACTTTTTCGTCTCCTACTCGAAGTTTATTAATATGGGGTAGAAGTATTTAGAAAAATCGAATCTGGAAAAAATTCATGTCGATCAATCCAGAGAGGCTGCTACGGTAGAGTGTTCCTCGTGGTCTGCCCTTGGTCCAATTTTTATAAAGGTTTTTGAACTTGCTTAACCATAGGAGGAAGAAGTTCGCCTTTAGCAGTGCCACAGTTCGCCTTTAGCAACATTAAGTTAATTGAATGCTCTTGAATTATTTCCACACGTTTGTGACCTCGTGGTACAAGGACTTTTTTCGCCCCAGGATTGTCCGTAATATTGGTTATATCATAATTATAAATCAACTTTGGACGAGTCTCTTCTAATGCAGATCTCATGTCATCGAAGTATTTTGTGAGTTTTGCTTGATCCACTGATGCCCGTTGTGGTTTAATGTTTGTGCTAGTCTGTTGCTTAGATTATTTGTCTTGGCGAAAGCCTCGACAAAGTCATGTCCTGGCCTATTATCATTCCACTGAGAAACGGATCTACCCTGCTTGCTCACGAATTTATAAACGACTTCTCGAATATCAGCCTCGGTTAATGGACGATGGATGCCCCCAGTCGGCTACGGTGCCCATTGTATATGCAATTAGTTTCTCTTCCTCTGGTGTCAAAACTGTTGGGTGGCCAGGTTTTCCTACATGTCTGTGGTGAATTCTATTGAGGAGGGTAATTCGTCCTACCTTATTTTATTTTTTTTATCGTCCTACCATATTTTAAAGCAAACTTTTGTCAAGTTTATCGATGTGTTATAAAATAATAATAAATTTTTAAAGTCTGATAATTTCATTATGTATTTCGACTTTATCAACGTACATGTATATACGCCACCCACTAAGTAAATAGGTATATTTCGGCCAAAATTGAAATAACAGAGCTTGTGAATTTAATCGTGTTAAATTAAAATCCAACAAGCTATTTTAATTATTAAGGCTCATCTCGATACATAATAAATCTCATATCCAGGGAATTAATTAATCATATCAGCCGATTTCGAACAGTTTACTCTGTTAAATATTTTAGAGAAGGTAATGAATATTACTCGACTCTCGTTTCTTTCATTCCTCTTAGTACCGCGTCGCCCGCTTTACTCTTATTGGTCTGTTATAGATGCTTGAGCTGTTAGCTGCAACCTCGGCTGTTATTCCAGATACCTGCTATACCGACAGAACCTGGTATTCATATAAAGCTCATTTAGTTGGTATTGGACGAGCTAGTGTCGTTATTTAGTTCAATTCTCTTGTCAAGTCTTGTCAAGCAATTGTCTTGTTATTTATTTCTTCTGGGGGACGATGGCCTACCACTACCACTTAACACTAAATTTAATTTTAAACGGTTACTATTTTGGCCTAGAAAGTATTTTATTTTTTTTATTAACAAGCATTTATTTATTTTTTTTATCGAAAGCATTTTTTTAGGCATCAACAATGTTATATCATGTCAAAGAAAATATCATTCAAAGAAAATAATTAGAGGTAAAATTATTTATTATAATTTTGTTAATTTATTATAAATATATTTAATAAAAAAATATAAAAATAATAATAAAACTATTTGAGTATTAAAGAAAACAGCAAATATTGAAATATGCAACATTTTTGTCTACCTCGTATGTTTCGTATATCTCGCAAAATTTAACCATGCTCTGAATTAAATAATATAAGACTGCTACTAAAACAATATTTCTTATTTTGTTCTAAACTGTAGATAGGTATATAAGAATATCTTTGGGTATACATACACAATAATGATAATATGACTAGCTGTATTTCGCTATGGGAATATTAGCATGTTCGGTTTGTATAGTCCAGGAGGTCTCCCCTTTCCAACCGCCCGAGATACGCCTTTGACCTATGATATGCTATTATAAAAAATATGCATAAATATATTAATCATATGCATTTTGGTAGCAGGATAATGTGGTTTAATTTGTTTCTACTAATTTTTGGTAAGCGTATCTTTTTATTTCAAATATTTTATACTTTTAAGGAAAATATACATATTATAACTACTTAAGCAAAGTAAAAAAAACAATAACGTAGGTTAATTCAATATTGATATTGCTGTTCTATTTCTGAACATGCTACTGTAAAATATTTGATATATTATACTCGCAGGTTTGGAGATATATGATCGATATAAATATTGAATTAAGTACGTACTCACGTTATTGTAAATATCTTCAAGAGTGAAAGCGTTATTCAAGAAGTCCTAAATAACGGTTCAATTACTTAATAGTAAGCACATAGTAAGCATGAATCATAGGTATGTTATTAAATAAATATTATGATCATTGTTCCTGATTAAGAAACTATATATATATATATACTTCTTTAGATTGAACAAAATAACTATACCTGCTTTTTTTCATATACAGATTATTACCCTCACTTGAGTACAATTCAATACCGTTAAAAGTGGACAATAAAAGTTTGTCTAAGGTAGCTCAACTTAATAAAAAAGAAATTAATTACTACGTTCGTACGAAGTACGAAGCTACGTCACTGTCACATCCCGCGGACGTCACTGACTGTTGCGCGACAAAGTCAGATGGTTCACAAATACACTGGGTATCAAAGTTACTCTCAGAATTCTGCTTTAATTTTGGCGAATAAAAGAACAATATAATAATATCATAAGAATAAGATCAAAATCATATCAAGATCATAAAATCAAAATAATAAGATGGTTTAATTTAAAAATTCAAAAATTGCATAACGTAAGGCGATCAAGGTTATGTAAGGTGAAAATTAAATGTAGCCTAGGGCTCATCAACAAACATGGGGCTCTCACAAACACGAAAGAAGTTACGTTAAACAAAAAAGGTGTGACCTTATATACTTAATCTACGCTTATCTGTAAGTTTGTGGAAATAAGTATCCTGATAAGGTGATCTTCTCCAGCATCTAAATCTACGTTTAGGTAATGGCTACGTTTCACAGCAGCTGAAGGCCAGTCCAACGCTTCAACGACTCGATCGTATATCTAGTATACAGCTTTCCTATTATAAGTCCTAGGATGTGAGTGGTATATGGTTAGGACGTCCAAGCTAGGTGCTCCGTGAAAAACGTAAGGTCCTGACGTTCAGGTAGAAAACACAGTCCAGGGTGCAATGGTTACTGCAGAGATGAATAATCCAAGGGGTACATGGTACAGAGTACATGTACCCCTTGTTAGTTTTGTTGTTAGATCTTAGTTTTCTTCTTGTTTTGTGCGTTCCTCTAAGAATTGTGTTTTGCTTTGTGTCTGTACATTTTTGTAAGAAAATGGAGACAGGATGTGATGAAGAAGTGATGCAGAAAGTTGACTAAAATCAACTTTGGATCACACGGTGGAGATTTACATGTCAAATTTAGATTATTTATCAGTAGAGGTCAAGTCTCGACAAAGTCAATTTCAACGTCCACTATCAAAAAGCCAACTTTGGAACCAACTTTGGAACCAACTCTGGAATATAGTACTAATACACCGTTGTGTCATGTTCAAGGTCGTGAGCTCTGTGACGTCACTAAGGAAGGATACGCGACGTCACGTCTAAGCGTGCGCTTTATTTCAGCACTTTTGAAAAAAGAATTTCTATAGAAATCGTGCTCAAAAAATATTTTTTTAATATAACACTATCATACAAAACAAACAGCGAAAAGGCCCCTTGGAAATTAGTTTATTAACAATAATTGTTTTTTTAGGTTAATAATACAATAGTAGATAAGTAATAAAGTATACTGTGTTAGGTAAATTTTACAGTGAGGCTTGGCTTCAGATGCTTCATACAACGAACCACTGATATAGAAGTAAGATAACGGTAGACAAAAATGGTAAGTGCTTATTTAAACGTGAAAAATTAGATTTCCCGAAGAACGCTATAATGAATTATTACGTGATAATAAGCGTCATATGTGAGTTGTTTTTTTTATTAATAGTTACTATTTGTGAGATTTGATAATATTGCTAATATATCATTCTCAGCATCTCACAAATAGCTGTACATTGCTGCATGCACGATTTGAATAATGATGGGTAGTGTCATCCATCATTATAATATGAACTCTTGAACGTGTCATTATTATTATTTAAAAAGGTCATGGGTTACACGTTACACGATACAACTTGGCGAAAATAGGTTAATTTTTATTTGGTAACTGAGTAGCAGATAATGACATAATACCTAGGAGATGCTGTGGATGATCATACGGTTTTTTCATTGTCGATTTATAATTGATAGTATATAATTATCTAAATAAGCAAAAAAAAAATTAACTGACACCCGGCGCCCGGTTAAATAGCTCTCATTTGTCATACTTACACTTGGTTAACAACTAAGTTTAGTGCGGTTTTCTTTTGTTAAGTTCATTTTAAACTTTGGAATGCCATGCCATGTTAACACCTTGTGACTTGATAAATGCATATTTTAACAAAATTTGACAAAATTAAGCAAATCCGAAATATTTTTAAAATAGATTTTTTCTAAAATTAATAAGGTATCATATATGGTTATATATATCATACATATATCATACATAAAAATAAAAATTTCGCGTCCTTCACTAGTCCATGAAAAAGAACAAACTTCCACATCTATTACAGAAACGATTAGCTGTAGCACCCGTAGCGACAATAGTATGCATTCTCGTATGCATTTCAATAACTGCGTGTTAATAAAAAAAAGTGATATTGAGCATTTTTATAGACGTCCGTTTTAAATCATCGAACGCCAGATATTGGCAAAGAAACTTACGTTATATGGGGTAAAAAGTAGTGCACTTCATTGGATTAGAAGCTATTTGTGTGACAGGTATCATAAAACTAGGGTAAGGTGTAATGTGCAAAACGAACCAAAAAGCAAATTAGGTATCCCGCAGGAGAGTATATTGGGTCTCCTATTGTTTCTCATATACGTAAATGAAATACAGGAAGTCTTAAGAAACTCATTACATATTGAAAAATTTGCTCGAAATAAGGCTATGCCATAAATAATGCAATAAAATAAAATTAAATGCAAAAAAATGTGAAATACTTGGGAGTTGTGTTGAATCCACAATTCAATTTTTCGAATACTATTTATTATTTCTGAAAAAAAACTGAATAAAAATGTAGGCTTAAAAGAGTAGGCTTAAAAATGTGGGCTAAAAAACTGACCAAAAATTTTACAACTCCACTCGTTATGGAAACATAATATGGTCTTCTATCCATGAACTAGGGTTGGAATAAAATTACCTGAAGCTGCAGCTTGAAAACGTGGATTCTTATAGTATCTTGATTGGCGTGTTCTTAATTGGGCAAAAAGAATTCATCAAAGTTCAATTTATTTTAAAATATTCAAACAGTAATTCTCAGATTATTAAGGATGAAGTAATAAATCAAATGTCATGTAAATACTATGAGGGAAATCGTAGAAAATTTAGTTGGGCTAATTTGCTTTGTGAAACTTTATTCTGTTATGTACAATTTGTAACTATTTCTTAGCTATTTAATATATAAGATGGCATGTACAATTTATCTACACTGTGGACAAAATTTGGTGAAACACTTTCTGAACTTGTATATTTTGTTTTGGTTTTACCTAGTCCGATTTCAATTAAAATTGAAATACATAAAACATATATGAGGTTTTCAGCCCTGGAGAAATGAATTCGTACATGGACAAATCAATTTATGCACTGACAAACAAATTTGGGCATGGACACATGATTTCCAGGCCTGTACAAACGAATCTCATAAATACAAAAAACTACTTCTACTACCCTCTGAAAATCATGTTCGAAAGCGTGTAATTGTCCATTTATAAGAAAAAAAATCGTATGAATTACAAAATAATTTAAAACCACTGCATGTACAGGTGAATGGCCACACATAGGTTTTGAAATGCGTATTCGTTACGTTTACTTGAAATGTACATAAATATTCTGTTATTTATAACAATGAATCGGTGGGTGGACAAGTAACTGTTGATTGGACAAGTAATTGTTGATTGGACAAACGTGGATATACGATAGACAAACCAATGCGCATTTAAAAAAATATTAAATTCGCAATTGGCTTCAAATTTTTTAAAATTTTAATCAATTATTAAAAAGTGGGTGGACCACTGAAATTAATTGCTGGACAAACGTGGAGGAACCATGGACAAACGATCTATATAACATTTATTTCATGCACCCCACGCTTTTATACAAAATCTTAATAGTTAAACATTATTTTTTACTTTTTAGTTCGGTAACTTTAAAGCATTTTTTTAAGTTTTTAACTATAATTGATTTTTTACTTTTTAGTTTGGTTTGCAATAAAAGGGTTTTTTAGTTTTTTACACTAAGAAACTGCTTGTTAAAAGAGCAGGATTAAACAAATAGCTACTACAATAAATCAATAAATTCTATGTTGTGAATGCGCCAAGTTGACACATTTTTTTACTCCTGGTTTTTGATGATTTGAAAAGTCACAAAATACTTTGCTTAATAAGGGAAGCACAAAAACTCGAAAATTAACTGCAATTAAAGGACACTGATAAAAAAATGGCGTTGTTCGATCTCTGGAAATGGAAGCCCAAAAATCATTTGTTTCGCCTCGCATGAGTTATGAGGCACAGAATTATAGAAAAGTAAGATCAAAGAACAAAAGTAGCGACCCAGTTGCGACCCAGTTCGCAACTAATATCCGTCAAGAGCTATCGTTAGTGTCATTAACCGTCTATGGTAAATCGCTTATGCCACATAGGTATATCGCTTATGCATAGAAACTCTACATCTGAATCCTAATCACGAATGATAGAGAGCGCGCCTAGTGACCTTTTCATTAAAGAAAAAAACTAAATAAGAGGAAGTACAGCAATTCATTTGCAATGTGTTAGATAGAGAAGTTCCTTATTTGGGTTCAATATGGCTGCAACCATAATATTAGCTACTGTTTGATATGTTATTTTTTGGCAATTGAACTGTCACTCAATTGAATTGACGTAGTGTCCTGTTAATTTTGCAAAAATTTTGTTCCGTATTCCTAAGTGTAAATGTAATAAAGTGAGAGTACTTCATTCTTCAATTAACAACAGGTAAACATTCAGTTTGTTAGTTAAAAAAATATCTTAAACAAAAAAATTTGTAGGCATTCGACGGGAGTTATGGATCAATCTTATCATATTTGCATATTTTAATTAAATGATTGCTCTAGGATATGTAAGGTACATGCGTTATCGAACTTTTGTTTTAATTTTAACTTATTTTTTTAATTATTTGCTCAATTTACACCTGTACAAATAAAACTGTTTGGTGGAAAAACATGGTCTACGATGGACAAACGAACGCACTTGCAAAAAGCTAGAAATTTGTATTTCGGGGTGTCAACTTCACAGACCTGAGAAACACTCATACTGGAGGACATAATCCACTTATACTTAAAAAAAATATTTAATTATCTCTAATTATATTATTAAATGAAAAATCATGAACGAACAATATATAATAGGACCCCATTATGTTTTGTCCGTATTACCTATTCCTGGATCGGTTTTAGTAGACTTATTGTAGCAACAAAGCAACGTATCCAGTATGAACTGTCAAAAGGCAATTGTCGCATATAGGTCTGAATATCTGTTCGTGTGTGCCAATTTATTTATATAACATCTCATATATATGAGTCACATTGCAACAATTTCTATTACGTGCATATAGAGTGCCAGTGTAGCAGAATTTTTCTGAATATGCATTATATTTATATAATAAGCTCATTCCCATGCATACTTTGCCAATATCCATTGATATTATGAAATTTCTTACGACAGCAGTAATATCGGCAATGGTGCGTCGGACTTCTATATCTCGAGGTCTATTATTTTTTTTTTAAATGCACCTAAACTAAATAAAACTGTCTATAACTGGAAATTATTTTCGAACATACAGGGCGAGCCAAGAAAAAATTACGGGACCAAGTGCCTTTTTTCAATGGAATGCTATGTATATCAGTACATTTTTTGAAGCCACTTTCTAGTCTCCTTTCACTCCTATATTATTATTGGCTAGCTCTCAACCACTTGTATATATTGAATTTTTTTGTTGAAATAATGCCATCTGCAGATCGATATTAAAAAAATCACTACAGTCACAATTATGGGTTTCAAGAAAAACTTATGTGAGTTTACGAGACATCTAATTAATGTTTTTGATTCATTTTCGTTTCCTAAACAGGTACAGGGTGGCCAAAAATTATTATAATCAAGAACTTTTTAAATTGAATTTTCTCAATGTTTTCAAATGGAACACCCTATATTTGTGACAACTATGTGATGTAGAAATGAAATACCAACATTATTTGCAAGTACTTCCAAATGGTAGAATGTAGAACTGAAAAACGAACATTTTTTTCTACTTCCCTAGGGCTAATTGTTTTATTCAATAATAATTACAAAATTCAAAAATAAACTTAAAAAAGGTTTCTTCAAATAACTCGTTAGAAAAAATTATAATAAATGTTCCACATGTTGCCCATATTGATTGACACACATGCGCTTTTGAAATGAGGTTACCACTGTTCCTAAAACTGCCGGTGTGATAGATCTAAAGGCAGTTATTCTTTCCTCATATTTTTTACTGTTGTTGGTGTGTCTCTATAAACAATTTCCTTCACGTATCCCCAAAAAAAGAAATCCATTTTTGTAAGATCTGGGGATCTAGCATGCCATTTAATGGGTCCATTCCTTCCAATCCATTGATGAGGGTAGGTACTATTTAAGTGGTCTCTAACTGCATTTAAATAATATCGTGGAGCACCATCTTGCTGAAACCACATCCTATTTGGATTTACTTCAGGGATTTTTCACTTCGTTACACTGTAGACGCTTTGTTCTTTGTTTCTCTCCATTATTGAAAGTATATCCTCACCATATTATGCCGTCGTTTTGAGTCATACTGTGGGAAGCTCAAAATCGCCAATTCACAAAACTAAGCCACACTTATAGAACACGCCGCACTCAGTTTAAGACAACTAGTTTAAGTAAGAGCACACATGGTTGTAAAATCACAGAGGACGTACGAGACTTAAATTTTAACAGACAAATTGTACGTTGTGTTGTTTACTTTTTCATCCGGACAAGTCGTTTCAACACGTATTAATTTATCTAGTGCAATACTGATTTGATCCGTATGATTTATATATATGACGTAACCGCCAACTTTAAAGATTTAATGAGTACTCTAGAAGTCTGCGACTTTAATGTAAGAGGACTATAATAAGCCTATATAACTATAGCCGCGAGAGAGATTGTTCGTAGGCAAATAACGGGGAAAACAATCAGAATATATAAGTACATATAGTAGACAAGCACTACTGGCCCTGAAAAGTTATAATATATACACTCCCCGGCACAAAATTCCGTCACCCTAAAATTTTGCCCAATTTTGATGTTTTATAACTTTTTTATTTTTCATCTGATTTTCATAAATTTTTTACCAGTCTGTAGATCAGTTCATTGTGTGTCTTTTTAATTATTGTAATAAGTCATATTTTTCGTCCAGGCAATATTATACAGGGATAAATCAAAGTGTTGTTTTTTGTCGTAAACTCAAAACACCCTGTGGAAAAATTGAGGCGAATAATTTTGTTTACAAACTGTTTGATGCCATCTTAGACGTATTGTAAACATTTTGTTTTTTGATTCATCCCATTATCTCATTTCTTCTGCGAGCAGCAAAATTTTAAATGAAACGCTGTTAATTTTATCATTTTTAATTAAAAAACATCGACGTTGGCTAAATACGCGGTTATTGTGACAGAATATTTGACAGTATAGTCTAGTACAGTACAGTTAGAAGCAATCCTGCTTCTAACAATCTTCTACGTATCGTTCTTTCACTTACACTTACTCGACGTACCATTTGCAAGTCATTTTTTAGATACACAGCAGTAGCTCCTCGATCTCTTAAAGAACTCATAATGACAAAGTGATCATCAGCTTGAGTGGTCATTCTCCTTCTGCCAGAGCCTTGCCGCCTAATAAAGTTTCCCGTCTGTAGATACCTATTCCAAACATCACAAACTGTAGACCGCGCAATTCCCAGAGTACGGG
>CAXKVY010014477.1:0-14458 GCA_964058915.1 Tetropium fuscum | reverse complement strand
TTATGCAAAACTCCAGCTGTCCTCTAATATTTCTACTGTGTAATGTCTCTATTCCCCTTATTATTACATAATGCTGAAATTATTCTGCAAGAATCATTATTTTCGGTAATTAATGTTGACATTAGTAAAATATTATTCCCCGGTTTCATGTTGCGTTTGTATAGACAATTAATACGGTCTAGGTTAGCAAATTATTCGATTTAAATTGTTTTATAACTGACAGTTGACAGTTATTATAGACGTCATGTAAATATTAAGTAATATGTTTGTGCTAACTTAACCCTAGATTTTTTTGCCAAGGCTTTATACGAATATTTGCTATGCAATTAAACAAATTACAGAGACAAGGGCAATAATTTAAGTATTATATAAATAATTATTAATTGACCTTTATCATTACGAAATTTACGCAATAATTGTACAATAAGTGTAGAACTTTCATTTTAATTTCAACTAAAAAAAACCTTACAACCATAAAAAACTCTAATAATTAGTATTGCAGATAGATCAATAAAACTAACGTCTGCTATTTTTAGAAAAGAATGCATAGAAAAAGCAAAAAATGTTTTAATAAATAATAACTATCCTTTTTCTCGAATCAAAAACAGAATACACAAATAAAACAATTCTCCACCACCACTAATCAATGCAACTAATACTCATAAAACATATATTGCCTTATTATATATACCACAACTATCAGAAAATATTTCAAACATTTTAAAAACATGTGATATTCACACAGCACACAAAAATACAAACAACTTAAAATTCCTTTACTCAACATTAAAAGACAAATATCCACTTGAAAAAACTACCCACTGTATATACGAAATTCCATGTAAACAATGTGATGAAGTCTACATTGGTCAAACAATGCAACTTTCTGAAGAACGTTTAAAAGGTCCCAAATATTCAGCTAATATTACAGCGCTAAAAAGACATGGTATCTAATGAAACAGGTCATCAATTTAACTACGAAAATACTTAAGTTATTAATAAAGAACAAAATTATAAAACACTGCTAATTTTGAAATCAATTTATATTCAAAAAAATCCTAATGCATATAATAACAGAAAAGATACAGAACATATTTCTACAATCTACAATTTGTTAATATAGAAATATTAAATAAATTAACAAAAAATATTCTCTCTATATATAAACTTATATACATACTACTAAATATACATCTACATAATATTAACATAACTAAAATTAGAGTAATAATAAAATATAAAATATAAGTTCGTAGGGTATATATATATATATATATATATATATATATATATATATATATATATATATATATATATATATATGTATATATATATATATATGTATATATATATATATATATATATATATATATGTATATATATATATATATATATATATATATATATATATATATATATATATATATATATATATATGTATATATATATATGTATATATATATATATATATATATATATATATATATATATATATATATATATATATATATATATATATATATATATATATATATATATATATATATATATATATATATATATATATATATATATATATATATATATATATATATATATATATATATATATATATATATATATATGTAGGTTAGTATAGTTTCTTATTTTATAAAAATTTCCATATAACTTCTCCTTTGACAATCTATGATTTCCATGTAATATAATAAATGTTAGTCTTTACAAATTAATTTTTCTTTTCTTAGTGTATATCTCACCGATAGACAAAATCAAGTTATAAGATACTTGCACAAAAAAGTTTACAATAGTAAAACAACCTTGTTTTAAATTCATATCCTTGAAGCTAATCTCAATTTCTGAACTCTATCCATGAGGAAAAAATTTCATGTTCTTTTATAAAACAGAAATTATCAAAATCAATAAAATCTCAACTTTCAAAATATCTATAATTGATAATTTTAAAAGTGTTCACGAAGACTGTGAACTGGCGCCCATAGCATTACAAATTGTCTACCAAACGATCTTCAGATAATAAGCATAAAATAAAGTAAGTAAACATTTACATATTTTATTTTTAACATATTTGAGCATAATTGAAACCATATTTTCTATCAATAAAATATAAATGTGAACATACAATATCAAATTTAAGTAAATGGTTCCAAAATATATCATTATTCTTTAATTCTGACAAAACACATATAGGTACTCAGATTCCACACATCTGAAATTGAATATATTTTTTTAAATTTTAGTACTTAATTGAAAGCATATTGTGCTTCCGTTTATATAATGGCAAACATACTTACATTTTTTTACAAATAATCATATTTGCTTAAAGAACGTGCTTACTATTTGAAATAGTTATCTTTTCAAACGTGTTGTAAATAAGTACATATTATATTTTCTGTTAATATATTTATCGAAGTTAATAGAATTTCATAATTACGGGCTATTTAACTAAAATGCAATAATAAGTAAATTATCTACGGCATATACGTCTCTAAACCTCAATTGTGAGAGGCGCTAGATTATCTTTAATAGCTATTCTTTTTATTAATTTTTGTTTTAAAAGCTAATTTTATGAACATGTATCAGAGTGATACCATCCGTATTGATGTTCTTGCACTGGTCTTGTAAAAATATAGTTCCGTATACCGGGGTTACATTGACATACCTTGAGAGTTTTTTGCGGCAAAACGCTTACCCTCTGGTTCGGTGTTACTTTAACATGTTCTTTATTTTACTTAAAAGTCAATGATAACGTTCGGGCAGGTTTCTTTGAAGCCTATAAATTAAAGAAATATATGTTTTTCACAACTTATAAAAATATAAAATATAACAAAATATAATAAATAAACATCTTTCTTAGGTACAGCTATGCTACTTATAAAAAATAAATATCACAAACTCTGGACGGAGTTTCGTAGGTATGTAGGTAACGTTATTTAAAACAAAGTGGAAACAAAAAATAAACATCCTAAACCCTTCATTGGTTCTCACACCGCTCATATTCATACGAAAAATTGTTCGTTGCTTTATTGCAAATGCCACATACCCACTGGTGGCAAGTGACGCACCGAATCCAGTCCTTCAGTATGTAATGACGGTAATCACGTTTGCAAATAGTGAGCAGATTACCATAATTTTAAACTGTCACCTTCTTTATGAAGCCACCCAAGGTCACCCATCATCCTTATCTGATGATTCTGAGCTGACAATCACCTTTTCCTGCCGTAAGTTCAAAGGCGCATTATCCCCATCATCCTAAGACCTGTCAAAGCGTTTGGGCTTGCGTTTTAATCTCTTACTTGTCTTTGAAGCAAACGTTTTTTGTATCTTCTGGTTTTCTGGTTTTATCCAGCACATCCGGCTTCCACGATATCTGGTTGATTTTTTTCTTTTGCCAGGTAAAATGTTGGAAGTGAATCACTATTATATTCATCCGGCAGAGCGTCCTCTACTTGGATATTTCATCGTTGTTTAGTAGTTGAGCCTCTGCTTTATGGACGAATTTCTTTCATCTCTTGTGTCGAATTTTATCTGCATTATAAACTCTTGTCTCTTTCAGAAATTCAAGAACAGTATTATCAAGAATCCATGCCGTTTCATCTATATTTTCAGCTGGAAACTTTCGCCGAACAGTCTGAGGGTCATATGGGTAAAGTCCTGTAGTCCTAAAAGAAATTTGTAGATTTTTTTCAATATTGGCATCCATCAACTTTAGTAATAACATCGGAAATTACTCTTTTAGTATAGTCCATTTTCTTCTTTGTTTTTAATAAGGTGCGTATACACCAACATCAAGCAGTTGGAGCAAGTGTGTTGACAAAGATTTTGTTAACCAATGCACTTTTCACGACTTCGGGTGAAAAGTGGGCTGAGAAATTATCTCCGATGACGAAGACTTTTTCGTCTCCTACTCGAAGTTTATTAATATGGGGTAGAAGTATTTAGAAAAATCGAATCTGGAAAAAAATCATGTCGATCAATCCAGAGAGGCTGCTACGGTAGCGTGTTCCTCGTGGTCTGCCCTTGGTCCAATTTTTTTAAAGGTTTTTGAACTTGCATAACCATAGGAGGAAGAAGTTCACCTTTAGCAGTGCCACAGAACATTAAGTTAATTGAATGCCCTTGAATTATTTCCACACGTTTGTGACCTCGTGGTACAAGGACTTTTTTCGCCCCAGGATTGTCCGTAATATTGCTTATATCATAATTATAAATCAACTTTGGACGAGTCTCTTCTAATGCAGATCTCATGTCATCGAAGTATTTTGTGAGTTTTGCTTGATCCACTGATGCCCGTTGTGGTTTAATGTTTGTGCTAGTCTGTTGCTTAGATTATTTGTCTTGGCGAAAGCGTCGACAAAGTCATGTCCTGGCCTATTATCATTCCACTGAGAAACGGATCTACCCTGCTAGCTCACGAATTTATAAACGACTTCTCGAATATCAGCCTCGGTTAATGGACGATGGATGCCCCCAGTCGGCTACGGTGCCCATTGTATATGCAATTAGTTTCTCTTCCTCTGGTGTCAAAACTGTTGGGTGGCCAGGTTTTCCTACATGTCTGTGGTGAATTCTATTGAGGAGGGTAATTCGTCCTACCTTATTTTATTTTTTTTATCGTCCTACCATATTTTAAAGCAAACTTTTGTCAAGTTTATCGATGTGTTATAAAATAATAATAAATTTTTAAAGTCTGATAATTTCATTATGTATTTCGACTTTATCAACGTACATGTATATACGCCACCCACTAAGTAAATAGGTATATTTCGGCCAAAATTGAAATAACAGAGCTTGTGTATTTAATCGTGTTAAATTAAAATCCAACAAGCTATTTTAATTATTAGGGCTCATCTCGATACATAATAAATCTCATATACAGGGAATTAATTAATCATATCAGCCGATTTCGAACAGTTTACTCTGTTAAATATTTTAGAGAAGGTAATGAATATTACTCGACTCTCGTTTCTTTCATTCCTCTTAGTACCGCGTCGCCCGCTTTACTCTTATTGGTCTGTTATAGATGCTTGAGCTGTTAGCTGCAACCTCGGCTGTTATTCCAGATACCTGCTATACCGACAGAACCTGGTATTCATATAAAGCTCATTTAGTTGGTATTGGACGAGCTAGTGTCGTTATTTAGTTCAATTCTCGTCTTGTCAAGCAATTGTCTTGTTATTTATTTCTTCTGGGGGACGATGGCCTACCACTACCACTTAACACTAAATTTAATTTTAAACGGTTACTATTTTGGCCTAGAAAGTATTTTATTTTTTTTATCAACAAGCATTTAATTTTTTTTATCGAAAGCATTTTTTTAGGCATCAACAATGCTATATCATGTCAAAGAAAATAATTAGAGGTAAAATTATTTATTATAATTTTGTTAATTTATTATAAATATATTTAATAAAAAAATATAAAAATAATAATAAAACTATTTGAGTATTAAAGAAAACAGCAAATATTGAAATATGCAACATTTTTGTCTACCTCGTATGTTTCGTATATCTCGCAAAATTTAACCATGCTCTGAATTAAATAATATAAGACTGCTACTAAAACAATATTTCTTATTTTGTTCTAAACTGTAGATAGGTATATAAGAATATCTTTGGGTATACATACACAATAATGATAATATGACTAGCTGTATTTCGCTATGGGAATATTAGCATGTTCGGTTTGTATAGTCCAGGAGGTCTCCCCTTTCCAACCGCCCGAGATACGCCTTTGACCTATGATATGCTATTATAAAAAATATGCATAAATATATTAATCATATGCATTTTGGTAGCAGGATAATGTGGTTTAATTTGTTTCTACTAATTTTTGGTAAGCGTATCTTTTTATTTCAAATATTTTATACTTTTAAGGAAAATATACATATTATAACTACTTAAGCAAAGTAAAAAAAACAATAACGTAGGTTAATTCAATATTGATATTGCTGTTCTATTTCTGAACATGCTACTGTAAAATATTTGATATATTATACTCGCAGGTTTGGAGATATATGATCGATATAAATATTGAATTAAGTACGTACTCACGTTATTGTAAATATCTTCAAGAGTGAAAGCGTTATTCGAGAAGTCCTAAATAACGGTTCAATTACTTAATAGTAAGCACATAGTAAGCATGAATCATAGGTATGTTATTAAATAAATATTATGATCATTGTTCCTGATTAAGAAACTATATATATATACTTCTTTAGATTGAACAAAATAACTATACCTGCTTTTTTTCATATACAGATTATTACCCTCACTTGAGTACAATTCAATACCGTTAAAAGTGGACAATAAAAGTTTGTCTAAGGTAGCTCAACTTAATAAAAAAGAAATTAATTACTACGTTCGTACGAAGTACGAAGCTACGTCACTGTCACATCCCGCGGACGTCACTGACTGTTGCGCGACAAAGTCAGATGGTTCACAAATACACTGGGTATCAAAGTTACTCTCAGAATTCTGCTTTAATTTTGGCGAATAAAAGAACAATATAATAATATCATAAGAATAAGATCAAAATCATATCAAGATCATAAAATCAAAATAATAAGATGGTTTAATTTAAAAATTCAAAAATTGCATAACGTAAGGCGATCAAGGTTATGTAAGGTGAAAATTAAATGTAGCCTAGGGCTCATCAACAAACATGGGGCTCTCACAAACACGAAAGAAGTTACGTTAAACAAAAAAGGTGTGACCTTATATACTTAATCTACGCTTATCTGTAAGTTTGTGGAAGTAAGTATCCTGATAAGGTGATCTTCTCCAGCATCTAAATCTACGTTTAGGTAATGGCTACGTTTCACAGCAGCTGAAGGCCAGTCCAACGCTTCAACGACTCGATCGTATATCTAGTATACAGCTTTCCTATTATAAGTCCTAGGATGTGAGTGGTTAGGACGTCCAAGCTAGGTGCTCCGTGAAAAACGTAAGGTCCTGACGTTCAGGTAGAAAACACAGTCCAGGGTGCAATGGTTACTGCAGAGATGAATAATCCAAGGGGTACATGGTACAGAGTACATGTACCCCTTGTTAGTTTTGTTGTTAGATCTTAGTTTTCTTCTTGTTTTGTGCGTTCCTCTAAGAATTGTGTTTTGCTTTGTGTCTGTACATTTTTGTAAGAAAATGGAGACAGGATGTGATGAAGAAGTGATGCAGAAAGTTGACTAAAATCAACTTTGGATCACACGGTGGAGATTTACATGTCAAATTTAGATTATTTATCAGTAGAGGTCAAGTCTCGACAAAGTCAATTTCAACGTCCACTATCAAAAAGCCAACTTTGGAACCAACTTTGGAACCAACTCTGGAATATAGTACTAATACACCGTTGTGTCATGTTCAAGGTCGTGAGCTCTGTGACGTCACTAATGAAGGATACGCGACGTCACGTATAAGCGTGCGCTTTATTTCAGCACTTTTGAAAAAAGAATTTCTATAGAAATCGTGCTCAAAAAATATTTTTTTAATATAACACTATCATACAAAACAAACAGCGAAAAGGCCCCTTGGAAATTAGTTTATTAACAATAATTGTTTATTTAGGTTAATAATACAATAGTAGATAAGTAATAAAGTATACTGTGTTAGGTAAATTTTACAGTGAGGCTTGGCTTCAGATGCTTCATACAACGAGCCACCACTGATATAGAAGTAAGATAACGGTAGACAAAAATGGTAAGTGCTTATTTAAACGTGAAAAATTAGATTTCCCGAAGAACGCTATAATGAATTATTACGTGATAATAAGCGTCATATGTGAGTTGTTTTTTTTATTAATAGTTACTATTTGTGAGATTTGATAATATTGCTAATATATCATTCTCAGCATCTCACAAATAGCTGTACATTGCTGCATGCACGATTTGAATAATGATGGGTAGTGTCATCCATCATTATAATATGAACTCTTGAACGTGTCATTATTATTATTTAAAAAGGTCATGGGTTACACGTTACACGATACAACTTGGCGAAAATAGGTTAATTTTTATTTGGTAACTGAGTAGCAGATAATGACATAATACCTAGGAGATGCTGTGGATGATCATACGGTTTTTTCATTGTCGATTTATAATTGATAGTATATAATTATCTAAATAAGCAAAAAAAAAATTAACTGACACCCGGCGCCCGGTTAAATAGCTCTCATTTGTCATACTTACACTTGGTTAACAACTAAGTTTAGTGCGGTTTTCTTTTGTTAAGTTCATTTAAAACTTTGGAATGCCATGCCATGTTAACACCTTGTGACTTGATAAATGCATATTTTAACAAAATTTGACAAAATTAAGCAAATCCGAAATATTTTTAAAATAGATGTTTTCTAAAATTAATAAGGTGTCATATATGGTTATATATATCATACATATATCATACATAAAAATAAAAATTTCGCGTCCTTCACTAGTCCATGAAAAAGAACAAACTTCCACATCTATTACAGAAACGATTAGCTGTAGCAGCACCCGTAGCGACAATAGTATGCATTCTCGTATGCATTTCAATAACTGCGTGTTAATAAAAAAAAGTGCAATTGAGCATTTTTATAGACGTCCGTTTTAAATCATCGAACGCCAGATATTGGCAAAGAAACTTACGTTATATGGGGTAAAAAGTAGTGCACTTCATTGGATTAGAAGCTATTTGTGTGACAGGTATCATAAAACTAGGGTAAGGTGTAATGTGCAAAACGAACCAAAAAGCAAATTAGGTATCCCGCAGGAGAGTATATTGGGTCTCCTATTGTTTCTCATATACGTAAATGAAATACAGGAAGTCTTAAGAAACTCATTACATATTGAAAAATTTGCTCGAAATAAGGCTATGCCATAAATAATGCAATAAAATAAAATTAAATGCAAAAAAATGTGAAATACTTGGGAGTTGTGTTGAATCCACAATTCAATTTTTCGAATACTATTTATTATTTCTGAAAAAAAAACTGAATAAAAATGTAGGCTTAAAAGAGTAGGCTTAAAAATGTGGGCTAAAAAACTGACCAAAAATTTTACAACTCCACTCGTTATGGAAACATAATATGGTCTTCTATCCATGAACTAGGGTTGGAATAAAATTACCTGAAGCTGCAGCTTGAAAACGTGGATTCTTATAGTATCTTGATTGGCGTGTTCTTAATTGGGCAAAAAGAATTCATCAAAGTTCAATTTATTTTAAAATATTCAAACAGTAATTCTCAGATTATTAAGGATGAAGTAATAAATCAAATGTCATGTAAATACTATGAGGGAAATCGTAGAAAATTTAGTTGGGCTAATTTGCTTTGTGAAACTTTATTCTGTTATGTACAATTTGTAACTATTTCTTAGCTATTTAATATATAAGATGGCATGTACAATTTATCTACACTGTGGACAAAATTTGGTGAAACACTTTCTGAACTTGTATATTTTGTTTTGGTTTTACCTAGTCCGATTTCAATTAAAATTGAAATACATAAAACATATATGAGGTTTTCAGCCCTGGAGAAATGAATTCGTACATGGACAAATCAATTTATGCACTGACAAACAAATTTGGGCATGGACACATGATTTCCAGGCCTATACAAACGAATCTCATAATTACAAAAAACTACTTCTACTACCCCCTGAAAATCATGTTCAAAAGCGTGTAATTGTCCATTTATAAGAAAAAAAATCGTATGAATTACAAAATAATTTAAAACCACTGCATGTACAGGTGAATGGCCACACATAGGTTTTGAAATGCGTATTCGTTACGTTTACTTGAAATGTACATAAATATTCTGTTATTTATAACAATGAATCGGTGGGTGGACAAGTAACTGTTGATTGGACAAGTAATTGTTGATTGGACAAACGTGGATATATGATAGACAAACCAATGCGCATTTAAAAAAATATTAAATTCGCAATTGGCTTCAAATTTTTTTAAATTTTAATCAATTATTAAAAAGTGGGTGGACCACTGAAATTAATTGCTGGACAAACGTGGAGGAACCATGGACAAACGATCTATATAACATTTATTTCATGCACCCCACGCTTTTATACAAAATCTTAATAGTTAAACATTATTTTTTACTTTTTAGTTCGGTAACTTTAAAGCATTTTTTTAAGTTTTTAACTATAATTGATTTTTTACTTTTTAGTTTGGTTTGCAATAAAAGGGTTTTTTAGTTTTTTACACTAAGAAACTGCTTGTTAAAAGAGCAGGATTAAACAAATAGCTACTACAATAAATCAATAAATTCTATGTTGTGAATGCGCCAAGTTGACACATTTTTTTACTCCTGGTTTTTGATGATTTGAAAAGTCACAAAATACTTTGCTTAATAAGGGAAGCACAAAAACTCGAAAATTAACTGCAATTAAAGGACACTGATAAAAAAATGGCGTTGTTCGATCTCTGGAAATGGAAGCCCAAAAATCATTTGTTTCGCCTCGCATGAGTTATGAGGCACAGAATTATAGAAAAGTAAGATCAAAGAACAAAAGTAGCAACTGGGTCGCAACTAATATCCGTCAAGAGCTATCGTTAGTGTCATTAACCGTCTATGGTAAATCGCTTATGCCACATAGGTATATCGCTTATGCATAGAAACTCTACATCTGAATCCTAATCACGAATGATAGAGAGCGCGCCTAGTGACCTTTTCATTAAAGAAAAAAACTAAATAAGAGGAAGTACAGCAATTCATTTGCAATGTGTTAGATAGAGAAGTTCCTTATTTGGGTTCAATATGGCTGCAACCATAATATTAGCTACTGTTTGATATGTTATTTTTTGGCAATTGAACTGTCACTCAATTGAATTGACGTAGTGTCCTGTTAATTTTGCAAAAATTTTGTTCCGTATTCCTAAGTGTAAATGTAATGGCGATAAAGTGAGAGTACTTCATTCTTCAATTAACAACAGGTAAACATTCAGTTTGTTAGTTAAAAAAATATCTTAAACAAAAAAATTTGTAGGCATTCGACGGGAGTTATGGATCAATCTTATCATATTTGCATATTTTAATTAAATGATTGCTCTAGGATATGTAAGGTACATGCGTTATCGAACTTTTGTTTTAATTTTAACTTATTTTTTTAATTATTTGCTCAATTTACACCTGTACAAATAAAACTGTTTGGTGGAAAAACATGGTCTACGATGGACAAACGAACGCACTTGCAAAAAGCTAGAAATTTGTATTTCGGGGTGTCAACCTGAGAAACACTCATACTGGAGGACATAATCCACTTATACTTAAAAAAAATATTTAATTATCTCTAATTATATTATTAAATGAAAAATCATGAACGAACAATATATAATAGGACCCCATTATGTTTTGTCCGTATTACCTATTCCTGGATCGGTTTTAGTAGACTTATTGTAGCAACAAAGCAACGTATCCAGTATGAACTGTCAAAAGGCAATTGTCGCATATAGGTCTGAATATCTGTTCGTGTGTGCCAATTTATTTATATAACATCTCATATATATGAGTCACATTGCAACAATTTCTATTACGTGCATATAGAGTGCCAGTGTAGCAGAATTTTTCTGAATATGCATTATATTTATATAATAAGCTCATTCCCATGCATACTTTGCCAATATCCATTGATATTATGAAATTTCTTACGACAGCAGTAATATCGGCAATGGTGCGTCGGACTTCTATATCTCGAGGTCTATTATATTTTTTTAAAATGCACCTAAACTAAATAAAACTGTCTATAACTGGAAATTATTTTCGAACATACAGGGCGAGCCAAGAAAAAATTACGGGACCAAGTGCCTTTTTTCAATGGAATGCTATGTATATCAGTACATTTTTTGAAGCCACTTTCTAGTCTCCTTTCACTCCTATATTATTATTGGCTAGCTCTCAACCACTTGTATATATTGAATTTTTTTGTTGAAATAATGCCATCTGCAGATCGATATTAAAAAAATCACTACAGTCACAATTATGGGTTTCAAGAAAAACTTATGTGAGTTTACGAGACATCTAATTAATGTTTTTGATTCATTTTCGTTTCCTAAACATGTACAGGGTGGCCAAAAATTATTATAATCAAGAACTTTTTAAATTGAATTTTCTCAATGTTTTCAAATGGAACACCCTATATTTGTGACAACTATGTGATGTAGAAATGAAATACCAACATTATTTGCAAGTACTTCCAAATGGTAGAATGTAGAACTGAAAAACGAACATTTTTTTCTACTTCCCTAGGGCTAATTGTTTTATTCAATAATAATTACAAAATTCAAAAATAAACTTAAAAAAGGTTTCTTCAAATAACTCGTTAGAAAAAATTATAATAAATGTTCCACATGTTGCCCATATTGATTGACACACATGCGCTTTTGAAATGAGGTTACCACTGTTCCTAAAACTGCCGGTGTGATAGATCTAAAGGCAGTTATTCTTTCCTCATATTTTTTACTGTTGTTGGTGTGTCTCTATAAACAATTTCCTTCACGTATCCCCAAAAAAAGAAATCCATTTTTGTAAGATCTGGGGATCTAGCATGCCATTTAATGGGTCCATTCCTTCCAATCCATTGATGAGGGTAGGTACTATTTAAGTGGTCTCTAACTGCATTTAAATAATATCGTGGAGCACCATCTTGCTGAAACCACATCCTATTTGGATTTACTTCAGGGATTTTTCACTTCGTTACACTGTAGACGCTTTGTTCTTTGTTTCTCTCCATTATTGAAAGTATATCCTCACCATATTATGCCGTCGTTTTGAGTCATACTGTGGGAAGCTCAAAATCGCCAATTCACAAAACTAAGCCACACTTATAGAACACGCCGCACTCAGTTTAAGACAACTAGTTTAAGTAAGAGCACACATGGTTGTAAAATCACAGAGGACGTACGAGACTTAAATTTTAACAGACAAATTGTACGTTGTGTTGTTTACTTTTTCATCCGGACAAGTCGTTTCAACACGTATTAATTTATCTAGTGCAATACTGATTTGATCCGTATGATTTATATATATGACGTAACCGCCAACTTTAAAGATTTAATGAGTACTCTAGAAGTCTGCGACTTTAATGTAAGAGGACTATAATAAGCCTATATAACTATAGCCGCGAGAGAGATTGTTCGTAGGCAAATAACGGGGAAAACAATCAGAATATATAAGTACATATAGTAGACAAGCACTACTGGCCCTGAAAAGTTATAATATATATATATAAAATATCTATCATATCACCAATCGCTTGGGGAGCCTCCCAGTTGAATAACATCAGTAACAACGCAATGGTAATAAATAAGCTGATGAATTGGCCTAGAAGGCAGCTAGCCTGAAAACTTTAGGACCTAGTCTTTCGAGCCTACATTACCAATTGCAGCGATAGTACAAGTGACCAAGGAAAACACCCATACAAAATTAAAGAAGTTACCAGATAAAACAAGCAAGCAAGCGAACCAAGTATATAAAGTAGTCTTGGTAGCAGCATTGCGGCTACTCGACTATATCAATGTATATTTTAGTCACGCAATGTGATTAAGCCTATTTCATACGAGTTCCATTCCGTTGTTTTTCGAAAAGTTCATTGCTCTCTTACTTTGGGCATGACTCTATGGTACACGGCAGACGCATTATGAAATAAAGTAACTGTTGATCTTCATGCTTCAACTCCACTACAGACGGGTACTATAAAAAAGGTTAATGATTTCATTACACGATTATCATTATGTAATGACATACTTCATTACTGTAATTGTATAACAAAATGTGTTAGTACTTAAATAGTATCATTACCTAAATTATAGAGATTAGAGCGGTTCGATATGTACACTGCAGAACCACAGAATAGGAAATTACATAAAAATAAATTTCCTGGGCGATTTAAAATGGCAATGTTGGAAGAACTGGATCCTTAGCTGAGATTTCTGCGAAATGGACCTCCAATTGAATTTTCAGTGACTTTCACTGAATATAAATCTTGTCCCGTACCTATTCTTTGGTTGACGGCTAAGAATTTTCATAAACTAGTGGCTAATCTTTCTAGAACGTTACATCATTTTCAATTTCTTGATTCCACCATCTTTGTTTCTTTGTTTTATCTGATTTGGATATCCGCATGTTTCTTTTGCTATTTTTATTGTTTGTAGCTTTGATTGTTCTCCACATCTCTTCTGATGTAATATTGTTTAAGCTTTCTAATTTTATAAATTTTTGTATGTCTTTTCTTTATGTATATATTGGCCATACATTCTTCTCTAAGTTTCTATGTTCTGATCATTTCTTTAACTAAATTATTTTATTTCCTGTTTGTCCTAATAATATCTTTTTGACTTTTGTTTCTTGCTTCTATTTTTGTTCCTATTAGTGATCGGAATATACTTCAGATTCTCTTACTCTTGTGTCATTTATCTCTCTTCTATAAGTCTTATTAATGATAATCTAATAATTAATAAGC
>CAXKVY010014476.1:0-28088 GCA_964058915.1 Tetropium fuscum | reverse complement strand
AATGTGTGCAAAAATTTTATAAAGCGATAATATATACCTACATCAAAAATGTCTAAGGAATAAAAAGTTTGTTCCTCGTATATACATTAATTTTAATTGGATTTTGTTACATACCGTTATGATGCCTGCTTAGTCAGCAATTAATTCATCTTAATTTCAGTGTAATATGTCTTTTATTTGATGAAATAATCAAACAAAAGTTAAAAAAAGCACTATTTAATTGAAATTCTTAACATCTAACCTTCTTTACCTTCTATCAATCCAACCTTCTTAATATCTAACCAAATCTTAGCTAACCTAACCTGAATTTGGTTTGCATAATCTTAATTTCGTTTTTCCAGAGTGAAGTTCATTTGCCAAGCGTGTATTTTAATTTGCCCATTCCGAATGTTGTTTTTCAACCTATATTTCTTTTTGATCCTTCATTTTCATCTGCTTACCCTGAATTTCGTTTGCTCAACCATTAGTTTCATTTGCCCAGCCTGAAGTTTGTTTTCTCAGAGTTTATTATCATCTGCCCATCCTAAATTTCATTGACCCAGCCTGAATTTCGTATGTCCAGCTTTTATTTTCATTCGTTTAGCCTGAATTTTGTTTTCCGAACCCAAATTTTATATGCCAACCCTGAATTTCGTTTTCCCAACCTGAATTCATTTGTCTAGCCTGAATTTTGTGTATCCAGCTTGAATTCCCTTGCCTAACGTGACTTATTCTTGTTATCATTCTGCGGGGGAAGCTTATTAGAAGCTTAAAAAAACATTCGACAATGTAACTTTTCAGCATACGTGGGCTAATCCTGGGCAAAGATTCGTCTCTAGAATATTTTTTTTTAAATTTTCATTGCGGGGGAAATTTTTCTTAATTATTTCGACATTTTTGGATCTGAAAGGCGGGAAAATAAGACTATCCACTGGGCCTGCGTGGGCTAACGCTGGGAAATGATCTAGTAAACGAATGATCTAGCGAAACGCGCGTGTTTTTAAATGTTTAGGTATATTGCGGGAATTATAACTTTTCGATTTTTTCGTTTTCAGTGGGCGAGCAAAAAAATTGTCTACTGGGTAATGGATGTAGTCAATAAAAGTCTTTACTTTCCAATTCAGTGGTGTCACCTTCGCAGGGTCGTACCGCTGGTCAGTTGGATTACTTTTCTCCACATCAATAATATTATTATTTCTTTTATTATGATTGTTATCCAGATTTGTCTATATCTGTAAACTACATACAACAGACTTTTCAAAAGTATATTATAGTCAAATCTATTATAAGGGTCGTCTCAAAAGTAAGTTACATTATTTTTTTAAATCTGTGTGGTTGGCGGGCGAAGTCTGGGAGTCTCAGGGAATTTGCGTCTAGGTGTGGTGGTGGCAACACTGTAAAATTTATACGCGCGTGCGTCGATTGATCTGGCTCCAGCCACGATGAAGACTCCACTTGCTCCTACCGCTGATTGCGACGTTCGTGGTGCTATTCGTTTTTTGACGGCAAAAAATAAATATGCTACTCAAATTCATCGCGAGTTGTGTATTGTTTATGGCGAAGATGTTGTGTTATTTTGCTAGTTGGCGCCAATCATTCATTGAAGAGAGAACATCATTACACGATGAACAGCGAAGTGGTCGTTCTTCCACTTCACGCACCTTGACTGTTGTCGAAGATGTTCGAAGGGTCATTGATGCCGATCGGCGCCTGATGCTTAATGAAAAGAAATTAATGAAAATGAATTTTAAACAAGAAGTTGAGAGATGGCTAACCAGTATGGCGACAGAATTGTATTACATTCGATAATTTTTTTTATCGCGGTAGCAAAAATGTATTGAAAAACAAGGTAATTATGTAGAAAAATAAGAAATATGTACTTTTGAAAATACACTTTTTGAAAATATTTTTTACTTTTATTTATTTAAAAAAAATTGTGTTAAATACTTAATTTTGAGACGAGCCTTTATATCCAAATCATATAGCACTTAATAGTTTAGTAAACTTAAAAAATAGTCAACTTCTAACATTTGGTGGGAATTTAACATTCTATATAACTAGATGAAGTTATATCTTTCATGTGTCTGTATAATTCAAATATAGAAGACGAAAATATAATTTTTGTGTCACAACGTAATTCATTAGGAAATAAGCCTAGAGCATAGCAAAGAGGAACCAAGCGGTATAATTTTCCATAGTTAATGAACAATCTTAATGCGATTACTTAATAATGACAAAAATTAGGGCAGTAATTTTTAAATAGCACTAATTAAACGCATTTCATGTGTACACATATTTATACGTGCATTGCAAATTGTGAAAAATAATAATTATACTGATGAAACTCTTGAAAAATATTCTATGTAAGGTTTAATGTTATTATGCAATTGTGATTATTGTGTACAAAAAACATAATGACTTGTTTAGTAATACTGCAGTTTAAGATAAACAAATACATTACAAAAACATTTTTTTGCAATGAGCTCAAAAGATACGATAATCATCAAATAGACTGTTAAGGTTACATAAACATAATGTATCGCCATATTGCAATACAGGGTCAATTTGAAATCCATGAGATTATTTAAACATATAATACCTAAAACAATTAGTCTAACAATTGGTTCGCGTTATTTAAATATAAAAATCGAAAGATGAGGTAAGTAGGTAATAATGAAAAACGCTAAAATAGTAAATTATAAGTGAGTTCGTCGACTCAAGGAATCAGCTACCCTTCCAAATACATTTTTCTCCTGCTGCACTACAGAAGTTAAAAGTCCTGGTGTCGGGAATATAGTAAATAATATAAGTAAATGTTATTAATATAGTATCACTTTACAATTACATTTTAAATACCTAATTTTGAAAAGAAGACGAAAACTGCTTGTTTATTTTTCGACTATCCGTTTCCCGCGACTTTGTTCGCCCGAATTTACCGCGAGTTCTGAGCCCGCGTGCCAGGCAGTGGGAGGGGGAAGCGGTGGGAGGACCATTTTGGTGCAGCGGTGGCGTGTGCGTGGGGCTCGCGCGGTGCTGGTCATTGCTTCTTTATCGAAGATCGAGGATTATTACTGGAAGCAATTTACGTTAATAACTTAGGGGAACCGTATTTCTCTTTTTTTCTTTTTTTCTTTTCTCTAAAATATAAGTAGCCTAAGTTACTCCTTATAACATTAGCTATCTGCCAGTGGAAGTCCCGTCAAAATCGGTCCAGCCGTTTCGGAGCTTAGCCGGAACAGACAAACAAAAATTTTAAAAATTGGTTTTTTGTTATATAAGTTCCGTATATACTTTCATATGAATTTAGTGAAAAGCTCTTATTTTGACATTACAAACACTTAATTTTTATTTGTTAGTATGGATTTAACATGTGCCTTTGATACGGTTAATCACCAATTATTACTAATTATTAAAATTTTGGAAGTCGTGGCCCTGCCCTGGTAAAAGATGCCAGAAAAACTTTCACGTCAAGCACTCTGAATGTCTCCATTGGTGTTCCTCAAGGAAGTATACTGGGGCCTTATTGTTTATAGTTTTTATAAGCAATATCACGCTTCATATAGAAGATACCTTTTTGCTGATGAATCCGCACTTGCAGTTGATTCTAAGGGTATTTACTGAGGTCAGTCTTCAAGATATTGACACCGTTAAGTCTGTGCAAAAATGTATGGCTTCTGCTCTTAATAACATAAAAACTGACTGATTGAGAAATGAAAAACCAGACCCAATAAAAGCTGTAAGAAATCGGCAAACACCATAAAATTTAAAGTAAATCAAATACTCGCTGAAGCACGCAAGCGCAAACTGCATAACAGAGACAGAGCGAATGGCACAGCTTTGAGTTACTTGGATCGAGATTATAAAAACTAGTACCAGTTGAACATCTTCATTTTTCATTTTTGCAGTTATAATTTGATTGCATATCTATTTTTATTTTATATTTATCCCATCTTCTTATAAAAATCATCAAGTCCTTATATAAATCACATGACAAGCTTTTTTGCCTAGGTGTTTTTGTATTGACTTAATGATGGACAAGTCTATATATAATAGTTAGGTTATATTACTTGAATTTAATGAATTGAAAAAAAATATCTTATATGCTAGCAAGTATATTAAAAAGCCAAAAGCATGTTTGAAAAGTGAATAATAGTTCTAAAAATAATAAATATAAAATGTGATTAACCTAGTTCGACATAATATAGTGAAACGTAGAAAAGTGTTATAAGAGATACAATCTGATTGGTTGTCAAATGGTTAGATCAACAAAAAATACATCCAATGCAGGAAATGCATTTGTTTTCCGGTATTCTTTCCACTGGCAACGGAAAACAAAGCTAAAAGAGTCGCAAAATGTAGGCTATGGTGATAACAGGCGTTTCCGCGTTACCCTGTGTAAATAATCCCAAAAGACAATTGTAATTACTGTTATAAGTTTAGTTGATAGTTAAGACAATCACCAACAATTTGTGACCAGTCCCATATGTAAATAATCCCTATATATATTTTAAATAATGATGAAAACAGTTACGATAACAGGCATCAAAACAGGCTTATTCCATCAAACAAGGTCGCCGCGCGGATATTTTTTCTCAAAAAAAACAACTGGATAGGGCTGGAACCTTTGATGTAACTATAACACTCGGAGTAGTTTCCACAAACACCAAAACACTTTCACTTCGCTCGACGCGCGTTTCGCCAACCAAGTTGGCATCATCCGGAGACGATTAAAACTCTTAGTAAGGTCTTATTATGTATTTTTCGGTGGGGATTGGGATGGAATCACTTAAAACAAAAATTTCAAACATTTTCTATCAGTAGATTTAATAATAATAATAATAAATGGTCTCAATCAAAAATTGCATACCAATATAAATTTTATAAAAAAGGCAAAGTCTTAATTTAAGAAGATTTTAAAAGTAGAATAGAATTTTGGACATCGGGACCATATTATTTATGTGCATTCCACCTTGCTTCTAATAAACGATAGAAATATTTTAAAGTTTCCTATCGGTAAAGTAATTCAATTTCTTATGAAGGAACCAGGCAGTTTACTGGCAGATGCTACCATAAGCGGCATTTTATATAAGTATATTTATATAAGTAATAAAACTATATGTCCGTATCAATAGCATCAACTTGCCCGTATTCTTCTAAAGTTTCTGCAATATACTGAGGTATCGATCTCTTTTGCATGAAACCATGTTGATTTATTAACAATTTTAACAGCTGTAAATATTATCATATAAGATCATTAGCCATTCGTCAAAGATTTCAGGATGCGTAAATACCGTTCTATATAGGGCAAAACATTTGACTGTTGTATCGGCTTGGATTGTATCTGAACGGTCCTAGAAAGAAAAGATTATTATCAATATTAAATATAACCAAATTTTCTATTAGAGAGAGATCTTGTTTGGTCCTGCTGCTTGTGTCATTTTAATTGGCGTTAAATAATTTTCTTTCGACCAACCCCAATGTTCGGGAGATATTTTAGAATAATTATTCTATTGCTGACCTTGAAAATAAACGTGCTGTTTATTGATGTGCTGTTTCGCTGCATCTTCTGTTACTTAGTTCATTACCGCCATTTATCTGTCGACACTAAGCGTTATATGTTTATATTTTAATTCATTTAAACATTTCAAAACATTTGAAAAAAATCATTTAAACCTGCGTTGTAAAGCTCTTCTTTATTTATATTTTCAATCATAGAAGTTTCACCTGCTGCACTTAATTTGTTATCAGAATTGTAAGATCAGAGTGTAAGACAAGATTGTTATCAGACATTTTATTCTTGGCGGTTTCAAAAAGAACAATTTCCTATCATCTGTCGATAAAGCCATTAATTACCCTAACACATCAATGTCCTCTGCTGCAACAGTTACATGAGAAAAGAGACAATATAGAGCAGTTTGTACAATTAAACGATCAGCGTCACTTTCTGTTTGACATTATTAATTTTCAATAAGTTTTTCGAAAAGAAGATTAATAAATGTATTTTTATTACACAATTCTGTTCACTAAGAACTTTTCCTTAGTTGTCTTTAAAGGCATGTATTCATTAAATAAATAATTAATGGAAGTTTTACCTATGCATCCACGATCTCTTTCAGAAGATTTAGTTTCATCATTACTATACCCATCAAATACAACTTTAACGGCAGTGCCATCGTTATTATGTAGATATTTGATGTATTGTTTACAAATGTAGGAAATTTTTTGATTTTGTTCCCATTTTAATCTGTGAAGTAACATACCACCATCATTGATCTAGTAAAACTTACTACTATCGTAAACATCTTTTTCACATTGTTCAAAAATATCATATAGCGATGATATCTTTGATGCTCTCATTCCAGCATTGGCAAAAAGAGAAACTTCCTATAAGATAAATTTCGTAAAAAAAGAATTTCTGCATAAATTGTGTTTACACTGTTTAAACAATATAAATATTTAACATCGCACATTGAAATATTTCTGATTTCAAATAATATATAAAAACAAATATTTTAAAAAATCGTCAAAATATTTCTTATTTGAAATAATACATAAAAACAAAAATTTTGAAAAAATCTACAAAATCGGACGCCACGCCACGGTGGGGCATTTATCATTGAATTAACTCAAAAACAATAGGGTTCTTTCATTACCGAAAACCTATTTTCCTGTCAAATATTACGTTTAAACATTTGGTTCTTGCGATAGGGTGCTAACAAGAATAGCAGTATGCAGACAGACGGATGGATGGACGGATATTTGGGAAGAAAAAAATATTCGGATTTTGTCAAAATTTTTATGACCAACACAATGGTAGCTTCTCCCGATGAAGTGCAATATACTGTTCGTCTTTCGCATCGAAGAATATCATAATGGAGACGAATCTCGATAATACCTGCTAATAATATTTTCGCAGAGCAATTGTACCGTACTCTTCCGTAATTAAAATTACAGAAGAGATTCCGTAATACGGTCACAATGGTCATTCATGACGCATTGTTATAATATGATAATCTACTCACGTTTATTACCAAAGTTAGTAGAACGAACGGTACCGTATAAACTTGTGAGAATAGCTATTATTATACAATGGCACATTAAATAATATTAATTCTTATTGGTTATCTCTTGTACAGAAATAGTATTTACAAAGGTTACCAGATGTTGCCATTATATTTTAACATTAAGATTTCAAAGTAAATCTAAATTAGTTATAAGATCATATATAGCTTCGTTTGAAGTTCACCTTGCGGTAAAATCTCCCATGCTCATTTAAAGTCATAAGTCATAGAAAATTTAATCTTATAAAATCTTTCTTTCTCACACTCTCTCTCACGATTATATATCTCTATCTCAATATATATATATATATATATATATATATATATATATATATATATATATATATATATATATATATATATATATATATATATATATATATATATATATATATATATATATATATATATATATATATATATATATATATATATATATATATATATATATATATATATATATATATAATATATATATATATATATATATATATATATATATATATATATATATATATATATATATATATATATATATATATATATATATATATATATATATATATATATATATATATATATATATATATATATATATATAAATTGAAATTTTGGGGCTGGGAATGATTGCCATGCAAAAACGTCATTGATTACGTGTAGCGGTTAATTCGATGATTTTCTATAGCCCCTACTAGCTTACTGTTTAAACTTAATGTACCTACTATTAAATCATTCACAAACCTATCTACTTGGTAATTAGTATGTATTTAATATACCTACTACATATATAAATGCCATAAACAAGCATGACGCGCTCAGCTTGCCAATAACGAGTTACGAGTTACAGCTTTGAGTTTATATTCTCAAAGGATACAGTTTGGAGCCGCTGTACGTACACGACACGTATTTGCATTGAATATAGGTACAAATTGCTACGCTGTCAGATGACGGTCGGGTATTTTCAAAAATACCTAAATCGTGTACTAAGTGCTAATAATTTTACTAGAATTGAAAAATTAAATGTGTGTACATAGTGATTATATTCTGGTGCCCCCGTTACCACGTCCATCAGCTTACCTAACGACAGATTTTCCATCAGCTATTTTCTTAGATATGTCATTAGCTGTCCACAAGGAAGCAGGAAACTGCGTATCAAGACAGGCTTTTGCAGCCGTATCAAAGGGGTTTCTTCTTAATCAATTTATCGTTTCTTCATTTTGAATTAAATTCATCTCACCCATGATGATGGTATGCTAAATCCTCATCTTGCAACCACTTTTTTTTCAATCTGATTATGCAACGTCTGCTAACTTGGAATAGGTTGGCAATAGCACTTAAAGACTACCCAGCATTAAAATAAATTATAATGCGTGTCTTTTCAGCACCTGTAAGGTTTAAAATTATGAAATGGAAATAAATTTAACAGTATGTCACTTTTAACATACCAAATTAGTAAATTCACGGGCGCAGCACAATTCGAATCAACCCATATTATTTGTGTATATTTCTGAGAGGACTCAGGTACGAAATGAGAATATTGTCGCAGTCACGAGCATTTGGAACGGCAGTGTGGTGAAGTCTGAAAAGGCCAAATATCCTTAGGACTAGGATTGTATTTTAATATTTCCAAGGAACGAACAAACTATTACTTCTCATGCAATGGAAACATGTAACAATATAAAAATTAAATCAAGGTCCCGATGAAGTCTGCATCTTAAAATCATTTGGTAGTTATACAAATTAACATTTGGTAAAAAAAATAATTATCAATGTCAATATTGTAATATATTTATATGCTGAAATTTTGTATAAATTATACCAATTAATAAGAAAATAATGAAATTATATGCAGGCAAGTAAGTGCCCAAAAACATATTTAAAAAAATATATTCCTTATATGAAGCATATGCGCGTTAATTAGTACACTCTAATTACTCTTATGATTGTCAATTGCTCAAGAAGATCAGGACATGGAAAATGTCGCATAAAATCACAATGGCATCAAGAAATAAGGTACAAGAAGAGAAGATGATCGATCATCTGTTTCGATAATGATCATCTCTATCGATCATCGATAATGTTTTGCTTAAATGTGGTCACAGGTACTCCAGTGAAAATCTTCAGGCTTCATAATAATCCAGAAGAAATAGATAATTTCTTGAGAATGATCTCATTTGTAACAACATCCCTAAATATAACAAAAGAATTAATAAAAAATTATAAATTTTATTTTTATATTTACCTGCATGAATGTGAAGTGGATAGAAACAGGCTCTATTTGCGTAAATATTCTATGTAATTATTACGGAATCGCCAGAAGCGATTGCGCACGATATATTGAAAAATACCTAGATATAGGGAGAAACTGCACAGTCTGGCAACACCGCACCCGACGATGTGGCAACATCGCATCTGGGGGTGCCAGATACAATCCCTCAAGGGTCTCAACCCTCTATGATTTACAAATAACCCAGATACGCCCCTGGCACCATTTAATAGTTGCGGTATAAGAACATGTGGACTACCCCCTTAAGATCTCTTTGCGATGCCTTGTATACCATAATATTGGGATGGAACAATTCAGAACAATTTACAATGGGATGGAATAATCGAGAAGCTTCTAGAATTTTTCAGAACCTTGAAAATAGTATATAAGGGCCAGCCGATCGCTCCACTCTCCATCAATTTAGTTTGAACGCTCTTAGAGACAAGACCAAGTACCAAGTAATTTAAAGTGTTCAGTAGTGATTTATCCTTTGTAAACAGTTGTGACTTGTGGTGTTTCGAAGTTCATAAAGTGTATTTGGATTCTGGACAGTACCACTTATTATTATAGGAACCCAGTGGCGTAACATAACATTAATTCACGATACATTTCAGAATTTAAATTGTATACTTACTTAATTGTTTAAGTTGCTGAAGACTTCATGTTAACCTAGAAATGTTGCAAATCTTTAAAAATAGAGAGGTAAATCAAAAAATCTGGCTTAATTAAGTTATATGGTCCATAATGGCACAATTCCAGTGGTGCATAAAGGGGCACACACAAATTTAAACTTTTCATTGGTATAAAGGGGGGCAAGGTCTTCCTGAGCCCTTTTTACAGCTGATATTTATGATATGTCTCATAGTAAAATTGCCCTAAGTAATAATACACCACTATAATAATGGGTGTCCTATAATGACCACCAGCAGGTACATTATTGGACACCCGGTGTATTATGGAATATCGCAGCTTTTTTTAAAACTATATAAGCAATCATGCTCCCCTATGAGTCGCTACGATGATAAAGTTCTTTATGGCTATAATAAGAATCGCAAGTCAAAAATCAATTTGCTCTGTTATTTTTAGCAAATACAAAAAATGTATCCCAGTATGTACCAATATGTACTCTACCTCAAAGGTGGTGTGGACAGGAGTGCACGCATCATGAAAAACATAAGCGTTACGAGTTTTAAAATCAATTTTCTCGAACACCGTTAGTCTTACGAAAAAAAGCAAAAATATCTTTTTTGTAGACAATTTTCTAAGCCTCAAACGACCACTATTGTTTCGATAAAAGTAACTGTTAACGAGATATTCGCGAAAAACATTTTATCGTGACATTTGACCCTGCGTAACATTTTCGGTGGCGCATGTATCGATGGGGATGTTGTTAAGAACCACAAAAAGAAGTTTTATGCAAAACTCCAGCTGTCCTCTAATATTTCTACTGTGTAATGTCTCTATTCCCCTTATTATTACATAATGCTGAAATTATTCTGCAAGAATCATTATTTTCGGTAATTAATGTTGACATTAGTAAAATATTATTCCCCGGTTTCATGTTGCGTTTGTATAGACAATTAATACGGTCTAGGTTAGCAAATTATTCGATTTAAATTGTTTTATAACTGACAGTTGACAGTTATTATAGACGTCATGTAAATATTAAGTAATATGTTTGTGCTAACTTAACCCTAGATTTTTTTGCCAAGGCTTTATACGAATATTTGCTATGCAATTAAACAAATTACAGAGACAAGGGCAATAATTTAAGTATTATATAAATAATTATTAATTGACCTTTATCATTACGAAATTTACGCAATAATTGTACAATAAGTGTAGAACTTTCATTTTAATTTCAACTAAAAAAAACCTTACAACCATAAAAAACTCTAATAATTAGTATTGCAGATAGATCAATAAAACTAACGTCTGCTATTTTTAGAAAAGAATGCATAGAAAAAGCAAAAAATGTTTTAATAAATAATAACTATCCTTTTTCTCGAATCAAAAACAGAATACACAAATAAAACAATTCTCCACCACCACTAATCAATGCAACTAATACTCATAAAACATATATTGCCTTATTATATATACCACAACTATCAGAAAATATTTCAAACATTTTAAAAACATGTGATATTCACACAGCACACAAAAATACAAACAACTTAAAATTCCTTTACTCAACATTAAAAGACAAATATCCACTTGAAAAAACTACCCACTGTATATACGAAATTCCATGTAAACAATGTGATGAAGTCTACATTGGTCAAACAATGCAACTTTCTGAAGAACGTTTAAAAGGTCCCAAATATTCAGCTAATATTACAGCGCTAAAAAGACATGGTATCTAATGAAACAGGTCATCAATTTAACTACGAAAATACTTAAGTTATTAATAAAGAACAAAATTATAAAACACTGCTAATTTTGAAATCAATTTATATTCAAAAAAATCCTAATGCATATAATAACAGAAAAGATACAGAACATATTTCTACAATCTACAATTTGTTAATATAGAAATATTAAATAAATTAACAAAAAATATTCTCTCTATATATAAACTTATATACATACTACTAAATATACATCTACATAATATTAACATAACTAAAATTAGAGTAATAATAAAATATAAAATATAAGTTCGTAGGGTATATATATATATATATATATATATATATATATATATATATATATATATATATATATATATATATGTATATATATATATATATGTATATATATATATATATATATATATATATATGTATATATATATATATATATATATATATATATATATATATATATATATATATATATATATATATGTATATATATATATGTATATATATATATATATATATATATATATATATATATATATATATGTATATATATATATATATATATATATATATATATATATATATATATATATATATATATATATATATATATATATATATATATATATATATATATATATATATATATATATATATATATATATATATGTAGGTTAGTATAGTTTCTTATTTTATAAAAATTTCCATATAACTTCTCCTTTGACAATCTATGATTTCCATGTAATATAATAAATGTTAGTCTTTACAAATTAATTTTTCTTTTCTTAGTGTATATCTCACCGATAGACAAAATCAAGTTATAAGATACTTGCACAAAAAAGTTTACAATAGTAAAACAACCTTGTTTTAAATTCATATCCTTGAAGCTAATCTCAATTTCTGAACTCTATCCATGAGGAAAAAATTTCATGTTCTTTTATAAAACAGAAATTATCAAAATCAATAAAATCTCAACTTTCAAAATATCTATAATTGATAATTTTAAAAGTGTTCACGAAGACTGTGAACTGGCGCCCATAGCATTACAAATTGTCTACCAAACGATCTTCAGATAATAAGCATAAAATAAAGTAAGTAAACATTTACATATTTTATTTTTAACATATTTGAGCATAATTGAAACCATATTTTCTATCAATAAAATATAAATGTGAACATACAATATCAAATTTAAGTAAATGGTTCCAAAATATATCATTATTCTTTAATTCTGACAAAACACATATAGGTACTCAGATTCCACACATCTGAAATTGAATATATTTTTTTAAATTTTAGTACTTAATTGAAAGCATATTGTGCTTCCGTTTATATAATGGCAAACATACTTACATTTTTTTACAAATAATCATATTTGCTTAAAGAACGTGCTTACTATTTGAAATAGTTATCTTTTCAAACGTGTTGTAAATAAGTACATATTATATTTTCTGTTAATATATTTATCGAAGTTAATAGAATTTCATAATTACGGGCTATTTAACTAAAATGCAATAATAAGTAAATTATCTACGGCATATACGTCTCTAAACCTCAATTGTGAGAGGCGCTAGATTATCTTTAATAGCTATTCTTTTTATTAATTTTTGTTTTAAAAGCTAATTTTATGAACATGTATCAGAGTGATACCATCCGTATTGATGTTCTTGCACTGGTCTTGTAAAAATATAGTTCCGTATACCGGGGTTACATTGACATACCTTGAGAGTTTTTTGCGGCAAAACGCTTACCCTCTGGTTCGGTGTTACTTTAACATGTTCTTTATTTTACTTAAAAGTCAATGATAACGTTCGGGCAGGTTTCTTTGAAGCCTATAAATTAAAGAAATATATGTTTTTCACAACTTATAAAAATATAAAATATAACAAAATATAATAAATAAACATCTTTCTTAGGTACAGCTATGCTACTTATAAAAAATAAATATCACAAACTCTGGACGGAGTTTCGTAGGTATGTAGGTAACGTTATTTAAAACAAAGTGGAAACAAAAAATAAACATCCTAAACCCTTCATTGGTTCTCACACCGCTCATATTCATACGAAAAATTGTTCGTTGCTTTATTGCAAATGCCACATACCCACTGGTGGCAAGTGACGCACCGAATCCAGTCCTTCAGTATGTAATGACGGTAATCACGTTTGCAAATAGTGAGCAGATTACCATAATTTTAAACTGTCACCTTCTTTATGAAGCCACCCAAGGTCACCCATCATCCTTATCTGATGATTCTGAGCTGACAATCACCTTTTCCTGCCGTAAGTTCAAAGGCGCATTATCCCCATCATCCTAAGACCTGTCAAAGCGTTTGGGCTTGCGTTTTAATCTCTTACTTGTCTTTGAAGCAAACGTTTTTTGTATCTTCTGGTTTTCTGGTTTTATCCAGCACATCCGGCTTCCACGATATCTGGTTGATTTTTTTCTTTTGCCAGGTAAAATGTTGGAAGTGAATCACTATTATATTCATCCGGCAGAGCGTCCTCTACTTGGATATTTCATCGTTGTTTAGTAGTTGAGCCTCTGCTTTATGGACGAATTTCTTTCATCTCTTGTGTCGAATTTTATCTGCATTATAAACTCTTGTCTCTTTCAGAAATTCAAGAACAGTATTATCAAGAATCCATGCCGTTTCATCTATATTTTCAGCTGGAAACTTTCGCCGAACAGTCTGAGGGTCATATGGGTAAAGTCCTGTAGTCCTAAAAGAAATTTGTAGATTTTTTTCAATATTGGCATCCATCAACTTTAGTAATAACATCGGAAATTACTCTTTTAGTATAGTCCATTTTCTTCTTTGTTTTTAATAAGGTGCGTATACACCAACATCAAGCAGTTGGAGCAAGTGTGTTGACAAAGATTTTGTTAACCAATGCACTTTTCACGACTTCGGGTGAAAAGTGGGCTGAGAAATTATCTCCGATGACGAAGACTTTTTCGTCTCCTACTCGAAGTTTATTAATATGGGGTAGAAGTATTTAGAAAAATCGAATCTGGAAAAAAATCATGTCGATCAATCCAGAGAGGCTGCTACGGTAGCGTGTTCCTCGTGGTCTGCCCTTGGTCCAATTTTTTTAAAGGTTTTTGAACTTGCATAACCATAGGAGGAAGAAGTTCACCTTTAGCAGTGCCACAGAACATTAAGTTAATTGAATGCCCTTGAATTATTTCCACACGTTTGTGACCTCGTGGTACAAGGACTTTTTTCGCCCCAGGATTGTCCGTAATATTGCTTATATCATAATTATAAATCAACTTTGGACGAGTCTCTTCTAATGCAGATCTCATGTCATCGAAGTATTTTGTGAGTTTTGCTTGATCCACTGATGCCCGTTGTGGTTTAATGTTTGTGCTAGTCTGTTGCTTAGATTATTTGTCTTGGCGAAAGCGTCGACAAAGTCATGTCCTGGCCTATTATCATTCCACTGAGAAACGGATCTACCCTGCTAGCTCACGAATTTATAAACGACTTCTCGAATATCAGCCTCGGTTAATGGACGATGGATGCCCCCAGTCGGCTACGGTGCCCATTGTATATGCAATTAGTTTCTCTTCCTCTGGTGTCAAAACTGTTGGGTGGCCAGGTTTTCCTACATGTCTGTGGTGAATTCTATTGAGGAGGGTAATTCGTCCTACCTTATTTTATTTTTTTTATCGTCCTACCATATTTTAAAGCAAACTTTTGTCAAGTTTATCGATGTGTTATAAAATAATAATAAATTTTTAAAGTCTGATAATTTCATTATGTATTTCGACTTTATCAACGTACATGTATATACGCCACCCACTAAGTAAATAGGTATATTTCGGCCAAAATTGAAATAACAGAGCTTGTGTATTTAATCGTGTTAAATTAAAATCCAACAAGCTATTTTAATTATTAGGGCTCATCTCGATACATAATAAATCTCATATACAGGGAATTAATTAATCATATCAGCCGATTTCGAACAGTTTACTCTGTTAAATATTTTAGAGAAGGTAATGAATATTACTCGACTCTCGTTTCTTTCATTCCTCTTAGTACCGCGTCGCCCGCTTTACTCTTATTGGTCTGTTATAGATGCTTGAGCTGTTAGCTGCAACCTCGGCTGTTATTCCAGATACCTGCTATACCGACAGAACCTGGTATTCATATAAAGCTCATTTAGTTGGTATTGGACGAGCTAGTGTCGTTATTTAGTTCAATTCTCGTCTTGTCAAGCAATTGTCTTGTTATTTATTTCTTCTGGGGGACGATGGCCTACCACTACCACTTAACACTAAATTTAATTTTAAACGGTTACTATTTTGGCCTAGAAAGTATTTTATTTTTTTTATCAACAAGCATTTAATTTTTTTTATCGAAAGCATTTTTTTAGGCATCAACAATGCTATATCATGTCAAAGAAAATAATTAGAGGTAAAATTATTTATTATAATTTTGTTAATTTATTATAAATATATTTAATAAAAAAATATAAAAATAATAATAAAACTATTTGAGTATTAAAGAAAACAGCAAATATTGAAATATGCAACATTTTTGTCTACCTCGTATGTTTCGTATATCTCGCAAAATTTAACCATGCTCTGAATTAAATAATATAAGACTGCTACTAAAACAATATTTCTTATTTTGTTCTAAACTGTAGATAGGTATATAAGAATATCTTTGGGTATACATACACAATAATGATAATATGACTAGCTGTATTTCGCTATGGGAATATTAGCATGTTCGGTTTGTATAGTCCAGGAGGTCTCCCCTTTCCAACCGCCCGAGATACGCCTTTGACCTATGATATGCTATTATAAAAAATATGCATAAATATATTAATCATATGCATTTTGGTAGCAGGATAATGTGGTTTAATTTGTTTCTACTAATTTTTGGTAAGCGTATCTTTTTATTTCAAATATTTTATACTTTTAAGGAAAATATACATATTATAACTACTTAAGCAAAGTAAAAAAAACAATAACGTAGGTTAATTCAATATTGATATTGCTGTTCTATTTCTGAACATGCTACTGTAAAATATTTGATATATTATACTCGCAGGTTTGGAGATATATGATCGATATAAATATTGAATTAAGTACGTACTCACGTTATTGTAAATATCTTCAAGAGTGAAAGCGTTATTCGAGAAGTCCTAAATAACGGTTCAATTACTTAATAGTAAGCACATAGTAAGCATGAATCATAGGTATGTTATTAAATAAATATTATGATCATTGTTCCTGATTAAGAAACTATATATATATACTTCTTTAGATTGAACAAAATAACTATACCTGCTTTTTTTCATATACAGATTATTACCCTCACTTGAGTACAATTCAATACCGTTAAAAGTGGACAATAAAAGTTTGTCTAAGGTAGCTCAACTTAATAAAAAAGAAATTAATTACTACGTTCGTACGAAGTACGAAGCTACGTCACTGTCACATCCCGCGGACGTCACTGACTGTTGCGCGACAAAGTCAGATGGTTCACAAATACACTGGGTATCAAAGTTACTCTCAGAATTCTGCTTTAATTTTGGCGAATAAAAGAACAATATAATAATATCATAAGAATAAGATCAAAATCATATCAAGATCATAAAATCAAAATAATAAGATGGTTTAATTTAAAAATTCAAAAATTGCATAACGTAAGGCGATCAAGGTTATGTAAGGTGAAAATTAAATGTAGCCTAGGGCTCATCAACAAACATGGGGCTCTCACAAACACGAAAGAAGTTACGTTAAACAAAAAAGGTGTGACCTTATATACTTAATCTACGCTTATCTGTAAGTTTGTGGAAGTAAGTATCCTGATAAGGTGATCTTCTCCAGCATCTAAATCTACGTTTAGGTAATGGCTACGTTTCACAGCAGCTGAAGGCCAGTCCAACGCTTCAACGACTCGATCGTATATCTAGTATACAGCTTTCCTATTATAAGTCCTAGGATGTGAGTGGTTAGGACGTCCAAGCTAGGTGCTCCGTGAAAAACGTAAGGTCCTGACGTTCAGGTAGAAAACACAGTCCAGGGTGCAATGGTTACTGCAGAGATGAATAATCCAAGGGGTACATGGTACAGAGTACATGTACCCCTTGTTAGTTTTGTTGTTAGATCTTAGTTTTCTTCTTGTTTTGTGCGTTCCTCTAAGAATTGTGTTTTGCTTTGTGTCTGTACATTTTTGTAAGAAAATGGAGACAGGATGTGATGAAGAAGTGATGCAGAAAGTTGACTAAAATCAACTTTGGATCACACGGTGGAGATTTACATGTCAAATTTAGATTATTTATCAGTAGAGGTCAAGTCTCGACAAAGTCAATTTCAACGTCCACTATCAAAAAGCCAACTTTGGAACCAACTTTGGAACCAACTCTGGAATATAGTACTAATACACCGTTGTGTCATGTTCAAGGTCGTGAGCTCTGTGACGTCACTAATGAAGGATACGCGACGTCACGTATAAGCGTGCGCTTTATTTCAGCACTTTTGAAAAAAGAATTTCTATAGAAATCGTGCTCAAAAAATATTTTTTTAATATAACACTATCATACAAAACAAACAGCGAAAAGGCCCCTTGGAAATTAGTTTATTAACAATAATTGTTTATTTAGGTTAATAATACAATAGTAGATAAGTAATAAAGTATACTGTGTTAGGTAAATTTTACAGTGAGGCTTGGCTTCAGATGCTTCATACAACGAGCCACCACTGATATAGAAGTAAGATAACGGTAGACAAAAATGGTAAGTGCTTATTTAAACGTGAAAAATTAGATTTCCCGAAGAACGCTATAATGAATTATTACGTGATAATAAGCGTCATATGTGAGTTGTTTTTTTTATTAATAGTTACTATTTGTGAGATTTGATAATATTGCTAATATATCATTCTCAGCATCTCACAAATAGCTGTACATTGCTGCATGCACGATTTGAATAATGATGGGTAGTGTCATCCATCATTATAATATGAACTCTTGAACGTGTCATTATTATTATTTAAAAAGGTCATGGGTTACACGTTACACGATACAACTTGGCGAAAATAGGTTAATTTTTATTTGGTAACTGAGTAGCAGATAATGACATAATACCTAGGAGATGCTGTGGATGATCATACGGTTTTTTCATTGTCGATTTATAATTGATAGTATATAATTATCTAAATAAGCAAAAAAAAAATTAACTGACACCCGGCGCCCGGTTAAATAGCTCTCATTTGTCATACTTACACTTGGTTAACAACTAAGTTTAGTGCGGTTTTCTTTTGTTAAGTTCATTTAAAACTTTGGAATGCCATGCCATGTTAACACCTTGTGACTTGATAAATGCATATTTTAACAAAATTTGACAAAATTAAGCAAATCCGAAATATTTTTAAAATAGATGTTTTCTAAAATTAATAAGGTGTCATATATGGTTATATATATCATACATATATCATACATAAAAATAAAAATTTCGCGTCCTTCACTAGTCCATGAAAAAGAACAAACTTCCACATCTATTACAGAAACGATTAGCTGTAGCAGCACCCGTAGCGACAATAGTATGCATTCTCGTATGCATTTCAATAACTGCGTGTTAATAAAAAAAAGTGCAATTGAGCATTTTTATAGACGTCCGTTTTAAATCATCGAACGCCAGATATTGGCAAAGAAACTTACGTTATATGGGGTAAAAAGTAGTGCACTTCATTGGATTAGAAGCTATTTGTGTGACAGGTATCATAAAACTAGGGTAAGGTGTAATGTGCAAAACGAACCAAAAAGCAAATTAGGTATCCCGCAGGAGAGTATATTGGGTCTCCTATTGTTTCTCATATACGTAAATGAAATACAGGAAGTCTTAAGAAACTCATTACATATTGAAAAATTTGCTCGAAATAAGGCTATGCCATAAATAATGCAATAAAATAAAATTAAATGCAAAAAAATGTGAAATACTTGGGAGTTGTGTTGAATCCACAATTCAATTTTTCGAATACTATTTATTATTTCTGAAAAAAAAACTGAATAAAAATGTAGGCTTAAAAGAGTAGGCTTAAAAATGTGGGCTAAAAAACTGACCAAAAATTTTACAACTCCACTCGTTATGGAAACATAATATGGTCTTCTATCCATGAACTAGGGTTGGAATAAAATTACCTGAAGCTGCAGCTTGAAAACGTGGATTCTTATAGTATCTTGATTGGCGTGTTCTTAATTGGGCAAAAAGAATTCATCAAAGTTCAATTTATTTTAAAATATTCAAACAGTAATTCTCAGATTATTAAGGATGAAGTAATAAATCAAATGTCATGTAAATACTATGAGGGAAATCGTAGAAAATTTAGTTGGGCTAATTTGCTTTGTGAAACTTTATTCTGTTATGTACAATTTGTAACTATTTCTTAGCTATTTAATATATAAGATGGCATGTACAATTTATCTACACTGTGGACAAAATTTGGTGAAACACTTTCTGAACTTGTATATTTTGTTTTGGTTTTACCTAGTCCGATTTCAATTAAAATTGAAATACATAAAACATATATGAGGTTTTCAGCCCTGGAGAAATGAATTCGTACATGGACAAATCAATTTATGCACTGACAAACAAATTTGGGCATGGACACATGATTTCCAGGCCTATACAAACGAATCTCATAATTACAAAAAACTACTTCTACTACCCCCTGAAAATCATGTTCAAAAGCGTGTAATTGTCCATTTATAAGAAAAAAAATCGTATGAATTACAAAATAATTTAAAACCACTGCATGTACAGGTGAATGGCCACACATAGGTTTTGAAATGCGTATTCGTTACGTTTACTTGAAATGTACATAAATATTCTGTTATTTATAACAATGAATCGGTGGGTGGACAAGTAACTGTTGATTGGACAAGTAATTGTTGATTGGACAAACGTGGATATATGATAGACAAACCAATGCGCATTTAAAAAAATATTAAATTCGCAATTGGCTTCAAATTTTTTTAAATTTTAATCAATTATTAAAAAGTGGGTGGACCACTGAAATTAATTGCTGGACAAACGTGGAGGAACCATGGACAAACGATCTATATAACATTTATTTCATGCACCCCACGCTTTTATACAAAATCTTAATAGTTAAACATTATTTTTTACTTTTTAGTTCGGTAACTTTAAAGCATTTTTTTAAGTTTTTAACTATAATTGATTTTTTACTTTTTAGTTTGGTTTGCAATAAAAGGGTTTTTTAGTTTTTTACACTAAGAAACTGCTTGTTAAAAGAGCAGGATTAAACAAATAGCTACTACAATAAATCAATAAATTCTATGTTGTGAATGCGCCAAGTTGACACATTTTTTTACTCCTGGTTTTTGATGATTTGAAAAGTCACAAAATACTTTGCTTAATAAGGGAAGCACAAAAACTCGAAAATTAACTGCAATTAAAGGACACTGATAAAAAAATGGCGTTGTTCGATCTCTGGAAATGGAAGCCCAAAAATCATTTGTTTCGCCTCGCATGAGTTATGAGGCACAGAATTATAGAAAAGTAAGATCAAAGAACAAAAGTAGCAACTGGGTCGCAACTAATATCCGTCAAGAGCTATCGTTAGTGTCATTAACCGTCTATGGTAAATCGCTTATGCCACATAGGTATATCGCTTATGCATAGAAACTCTACATCTGAATCCTAATCACGAATGATAGAGAGCGCGCCTAGTGACCTTTTCATTAAAGAAAAAAACTAAATAAGAGGAAGTACAGCAATTCATTTGCAATGTGTTAGATAGAGAAGTTCCTTATTTGGGTTCAATATGGCTGCAACCATAATATTAGCTACTGTTTGATATGTTATTTTTTGGCAATTGAACTGTCACTCAATTGAATTGACGTAGTGTCCTGTTAATTTTGCAAAAATTTTGTTCCGTATTCCTAAGTGTAAATGTAATGGCGATAAAGTGAGAGTACTTCATTCTTCAATTAACAACAGGTAAACATTCAGTTTGTTAGTTAAAAAAATATCTTAAACAAAAAAATTTGTAGGCATTCGACGGGAGTTATGGATCAATCTTATCATATTTGCATATTTTAATTAAATGATTGCTCTAGGATATGTAAGGTACATGCGTTATCGAACTTTTGTTTTAATTTTAACTTATTTTTTTAATTATTTGCTCAATTTACACCTGTACAAATAAAACTGTTTGGTGGAAAAACATGGTCTACGATGGACAAACGAACGCACTTGCAAAAAGCTAGAAATTTGTATTTCGGGGTGTCAACCTGAGAAACACTCATACTGGAGGACATAATCCACTTATACTTAAAAAAAATATTTAATTATCTCTAATTATATTATTAAATGAAAAATCATGAACGAACAATATATAATAGGACCCCATTATGTTTTGTCCGTATTACCTATTCCTGGATCGGTTTTAGTAGACTTATTGTAGCAACAAAGCAACGTATCCAGTATGAACTGTCAAAAGGCAATTGTCGCATATAGGTCTGAATATCTGTTCGTGTGTGCCAATTTATTTATATAACATCTCATATATATGAGTCACATTGCAACAATTTCTATTACGTGCATATAGAGTGCCAGTGTAGCAGAATTTTTCTGAATATGCATTATATTTATATAATAAGCTCATTCCCATGCATACTTTGCCAATATCCATTGATATTATGAAATTTCTTACGACAGCAGTAATATCGGCAATGGTGCGTCGGACTTCTATATCTCGAGGTCTATTATATTTTTTTAAAATGCACCTAAACTAAATAAAACTGTCTATAACTGGAAATTATTTTCGAACATACAGGGCGAGCCAAGAAAAAATTACGGGACCAAGTGCCTTTTTTCAATGGAATGCTATGTATATCAGTACATTTTTTGAAGCCACTTTCTAGTCTCCTTTCACTCCTATATTATTATTGGCTAGCTCTCAACCACTTGTATATATTGAATTTTTTTGTTGAAATAATGCCATCTGCAGATCGATATTAAAAAAATCACTACAGTCACAATTATGGGTTTCAAGAAAAACTTATGTGAGTTTACGAGACATCTAATTAATGTTTTTGATTCATTTTCGTTTCCTAAACATGTACAGGGTGGCCAAAAATTATTATAATCAAGAACTTTTTAAATTGAATTTTCTCAATGTTTTCAAATGGAACACCCTATATTTGTGACAACTATGTGATGTAGAAATGAAATACCAACATTATTTGCAAGTACTTCCAAATGGTAGAATGTAGAACTGAAAAACGAACATTTTTTTCTACTTCCCTAGGGCTAATTGTTTTATTCAATAATAATTACAAAATTCAAAAATAAACTTAAAAAAGGTTTCTTCAAATAACTCGTTAGAAAAAATTATAATAAATGTTCCACATGTTGCCCATATTGATTGACACACATGCGCTTTTGAAATGAGGTTACCACTGTTCCTAAAACTGCCGGTGTGATAGATCTAAAGGCAGTTATTCTTTCCTCATATTTTTTACTGTTGTTGGTGTGTCTCTATAAACAATTTCCTTCACGTATCCCCAAAAAAAGAAATCCATTTTTGTAAGATCTGGGGATCTAGCATGCCATTTAATGGGTCCATTCCTTCCAATCCATTGATGAGGGTAGGTACTATTTAAGTGGTCTCTAACTGCATTTAAATAATATCGTGGAGCACCATCTTGCTGAAACCACATCCTATTTGGATTTACTTCAGGGATTTTTCACTTCGTTACACTGTAGACGCTTTGTTCTTTGTTTCTCTCCATTATTGAAAGTATATCCTCACCATATTATGCCGTCGTTTTGAGTCATACTGTGGGAAGCTCAAAATCGCCAATTCACAAAACTAAGCCACACTTATAGAACACGCCGCACTCAGTTTAAGACAACTAGTTTAAGTAAGAGCACACATGGTTGTAAAATCACAGAGGACGTACGAGACTTAAATTTTAACAGACAAATTGTACGTTGTGTTGTTTACTTTTTCATCCGGACAAGTCGTTTCAACACGTATTAATTTATCTAGTGCAATACTGATTTGATCCGTATGATTTATATATATGACGTAACCGCCAACTTTAAAGATTTAATGAGTACTCTAGAAGTCTGCGACTTTAATGTAAGAGGACTATAATAAGCCTATATAACTATAGCCGCGAGAGAGATTGTTCGTAGGCAAATAACGGGGAAAACAATCAGAATATATAAGTACATATAGTAGACAAGCACTACTGGCCCTGAAAAGTTATAATATATATATATAAAATATCTATCATATCACCAATCGCTTGGGGAGCCTCCCAGTTGAATAACATCAGTAACAACGCAATGGTAATAAATAAGCTGATGAATTGGCCTAGAAGGCAGCTAGCCTGAAAACTTTAGGACCTAGTCTTTCGAGCCTACATTACCAATTGCAGCGATAGTACAAGTGACCAAGGAAAACACCCATACAAAATTAAAGAAGTTACCAGATAAAACAAGCAAGCAAGCGAACCAAGTATATAAAGTAGTCTTGGTAGCAGCATTGCGGCTACTCGACTATATCAATGTATATTTTAGTCACGCAATGTGATTAAGCCTATTTCATACGAGTTCCATTCCGTTGTTTTTCGAAAAGTTCATTGCTCTCTTACTTTGGGCATGACTCTATGGTACACGGCAGACGCATTATGAAATAAAGTAACTGTTGATCTTCATGCTTCAACTCCACTACAGACGGGTACTATAAAAAAGGTTAATGATTTCATTACACGATTATCATTATGTAATGACATACTTCATTACTGTAATTGTATAACAAAATGTGTTAGTACTTAAATAGTATCATTACCTAAATTATAGAGATTAGAGCGGTTCGATATGTACACTGCAGAACCACAGAATAGGAAATTACATAAAAATAAATTTCCTGGGCGATTTAAAATGGCAATGTTGGAAGAACTGGATCCTTAGCTGAGATTTCTGCGAAATGGACCTCCAATTGAATTTTCAGTGACTTTCACTGAATATAAATCTTGTCCCGTACCTATTCTTTGGTTGACGGCTAAGAATTTTCATAAACTAGTGGCTAATCTTTCTAGAACGTTACATCATTTTCAATTTCTTGATTCCACCATCTTTGTTTCTTTGTTTTATCTGATTTGGATATCCGCATGTTTCTTTTGCTATTTTTATTGTTTGTAGCTTTGATTGTTCTCCACATCTCTTCTGATGTAATATTGTTTAAGCTTTCTAATTTTATAAATTTTTGTATGTCTTTTCTTTATGTATATATTGGCCATACATTCTTCTCTAAGTTTCTATGTTCTGATCATTTCTTTAACTAAATTATTTTATTTCCTGTTTGTCCTAATAATATCTTTTTGACTTTTGTTTCTTGCTTCTATTTTTGTTCCTATTAGTGATCGGAATATACTTCAGATTCTCTTACTCTTGTGTCATTTATCTCTCTTCTATAAGTCTTATTAATGATAATCTAATAATTAATAAGCCGTAATAGTAAATCATTCGGTATTATATCTAGCATGAAATTAAGCGTTGGGGGGTAGGTCACCCGCCACCCACGCGCTGATGTTTAATGTTTCTAGCAGCGACATTTTGGTATTTCTTATGATGTAAAAATATATTTAAAAAGAGGTGGTAGTATTTCACGTGACACTCACACTTACGCATCTTAAGGGCAGTCTGGCACCCACGGTTTACTCTCGAGTTTTGTGTTTTGAATATTATATAAGCATTTTCCGTACAACCAATAATTCATTAAACAGCACAAAACTAAATTATGCTGCAAGGCGCGCAACGCATTATGTCTCGACAAAAAAGTAGTGGTGCATTGTTAACTGTAAATAGATTTACAATACAATACATTTGTTGTTACTACATGGTATTACTGACTGTGACACAACCTCTGCACTCTTTACTTTGTTAAAGACGGAAAATAAAAGTTTTTTAAAAACTTTCGAGAAGTTAACAAGTTTTTAAGCAGAAAATTTTATAGAAGAGACGACTTTGGAAATCCTACATTAGAATTATTCATTACGACTATAAATACATGACATTTGCGAAATCAACAAGAGTTAATACCGCAGTGAAATTGTTGTCACTTCCACCTACTGCCGCAGCCGCACGCCAACGTCTAAGTCGGGTGTATTATCAAAGTTTACAGAATATATATTATCTGTCAACGTTGGTATTATCAAGAACAGAATTGGCTTGGAAATAATTTAAATTCTAAACAATGCAGACCAATGGGGAACAAAGGTGGATGATAAATAATAATATTTTGGAGTCCATTAAGACTTTATTGCCACCTGCACCAGGCGTACTTTTAAATACTATTTTTTGCAACTACACTAAAGGATGTAACATAAATCGCGGGTGCAGAAAATTTTGATGTTCTGTTCAATACTTTGTGGCCATTATCACGGTCAATAATGTCTCAACGCAAATATCGATAGCGTCACCAAAGGAAATATTCAGGATAAAGAATAATATACCATTGATCCAGTTGATCCGTTGTTGACACAAAATATAACAGAAGGAAAAGAAAATGTTGGGGAAGAAAGTAACTACGAGATAGAAGAGAGGAAACTGTTTTTGAGGGGACAGACGGCGACATGGAGGCGAGGACAAAGGACTAGAGTTTGGAGGAGGAGACGGAGGACGAGAACTTGGAGGAGATGACAGAGGACCAAGTCGTGGAAGATGGAAGTAAAAAAACGCGCCTTGCAGCTTACCTTTGAAATGGTGTGATTCACCACTAATCGCTACCCTGTGTTTTCCTGGCCTATAGTGTGAAAACTGTTGGTTTTATGTAATGTGTTTAAATTTTTTTAAATGTTTAATTTGTATAACCAAAAAAGTCATAGGATATACAGCTCCTGAGAGGTGGGAACTCTTTTGATTTGCATTTTGATGTCTATTTGGATGTCTGAACCTAAATTTTTAAAACTTTATAAATTATTTCTCCTATTTGCCATTTTAATTGCTAATTTACTATGACTATATATGGCCGAACGTATAAATAAGGCTTTCGAGTGTGATTTTTAGTTCGGTATTCTAGAGACAGTCCCCAAACAGCTCTGAAAAATCAGCTTATCCTCGTCGATTTTTTTGCATAACCGATATCTTTACTGGACTACTAGTAACATAAAAATAAAGGTGTAGCTATGCAAAATTTCGGCTCACTTGGTCTTTTTAGTAGATGAATCCTTATGTGACTGGACTACAATTTAATAATCATCCTTCACATTCTCATTCTTCTGTCATTTATGATAGCTGTTCTCAGAACTCATCCTACATATCTTCTATAACTCATCTTTCATCATCGTTTGTACCAATGCCACTATGATTGTTGTTTTACTTCTTCATTCAGTTACATTTTTTATTTTCAAAATCCTTTCTGTTATGCCGGTCCATTTTTGTTCCTATATATTTTATGTTTCCTTTCTTGATGTAGCATCCGATTCCTTCACTAGCTCTATTTCCTTCTTCTTTTACTCGATTATATATCAATAGAATTATGACCTCCCTTCTAATGGCAGGCTAGTCTAGCTTTTCTGCCCTTCCCTTCTTTTTCGTTTCGATGATGCCAACAATATCTAAACAACTTTTTCCAGTTCTTCCTTTCTACTTTCCTAAAATAACAAATTTACTGACGTAGGCAAAATACTAATAGGATGAAAATGAGACATCTTTATTGGGTTAGCATTTTTAGGGATAAGTATAATACGAGCAATTTACCATAGTTATGAAAAATTAGGTACCTACGTGTAACGAGATATTTATTAATAATGTAGGTAATATTATTAATTAAGTGTGGCGTTACTAAAGTCATCATGCATAAAATACGTTGCACATTGTCGACAGAAACAGGGTTAAATACAAACTGATCATAATGCCAGGAAATGTTTTATTATGATAACTTTTATTTATGGTAATATCTGAATTTCTTTGTGGTAAATAATTTATAAAAAAACATTCAACAAGTTCATCTGGCGAATATAGAAATACTACATGGAAACATAGTTGCACCATAATAAATGAAAATGTAATATTTTATTTCAAAATTAAGTATATTATGGTATAATTCAAAGCATATTACCGAAAGTAACGTTTGACGAAGCTAATGCAATTTTCTGTTTCAGCGGGGGCGCTACCTTGGGTTTACCCGTCCCTGGAAGTATTAGACGAGCTCAACGACGCTGAAATATATAACGCCGTTGTTTCATCAATGCGTGACTGGCAGAAGAGACATGGGCTTAAGATGATTACTAACAGGTTTGTACTTCCATTTTTTAAGTTTGAGTAGATTTAGTTTGAGAAACTTAGGTACACATGATGATGTTTATAAATAAGTAACAGATAACTGATGTGACACTACGTACTATAATTTTATTACAGTAG
>CAXKVY010014475.1:0-21297 GCA_964058915.1 Tetropium fuscum | reverse complement strand
AACATATTAACCTAATTTTAGTACTAGACTTGCGATAGAGATTCAGTTCCGTTGACCGTGAAGTCATCTTAAAAGTCAGCTGAAGTCATCATTACATCATTTCGTGACGCAATCAGGACGGTACCGTTAATCACAAAAAAAAATTACCCTTTTTAATTTTATATGCTATTAGAATTTTAAGAGAAATGGACAGTGTTCGAGTTATTTGCGAAAAGCTACAAAAGTTAACAGAAAAAGGCCGTTTCTTAGATGTTTCTCGCTTAAAAAACGAGGTCCTCGTATGAAATTGAAAATTGAATGAATGCATTTAATTACTGTCGATGATTCTCACTCATTAATATTCTGCAGGAAACTACCTTGTAAATGAATTTGCTCGGTATACACACCCTGCTGTGCCGTGTGCGGTTTCCATTGGCCAAAGTTTAAACCATGTTGCTTGTAAATCAAAATAGGTTTCCTGCGATTCGGAGCTTGTAGTTCCGCACAAAAACGGCGGGGTTGGATGGCTTGTTAGAGTTGTCCGTTTTGCGGTTCAAAGGCCCAGCAAAGGGGTTTACCATTTTCATCCGCCGTCGATAATTTGAAGCTGTCGTCGGGGACATCCCCTCTGTTTACTTCAATATTAGGAAGCGCTCGACTGGGAACCCTTTACATCCCTTACCATCGGCTTGTCTGTAGCCCGTAGTTCACAGTTCGGATAAACAATATCGGTGTTAATTACTAGCAGTTAGAAAATATGGCATGTAATTTTTAAATACTCCTTTGTAAAGCTTTTCCAATTTCAGTTTAAAACGATGTAAAAAAATTAAATGAGGACTCGGTATTCCTTTGTGGACCGCGGCGGCGTGCCATCCATAGGTACCCGCAATTTACTTTTTTGACGTGCATTTATTAATTAATAAATTATGAGTGAAAAGTTGGGACTTTATTTTCTTGATAAAAATGAACAAATTTCGTCTTAACTACAGATTTTGCCAATCAGTAATTTTGCTCGAAAAACTGACATTTTTATCCGATAAAAAAAAGAATTTATACGTTAAAAAAGCTCTTGTGGTTTCACTGTTGAGAAAACCACCGTACAATGTAAAATAAATGTTTACCACTGCCCGGTTCCACGAAAACAGCGCCACGTAGCTGGCATTTTTTGTTTCACAACTGGTCATTCCGAGCATCAGTTTGTTACTGGCCGCCCGCTCGGCGCAAATGTACTACTTCTCATATATAAGGGGATGAATTACATCGATAATTACCTACTGTATATCATTGTAGAGAGAGCCATCACTGGTAGATACGCTGAATATATAATATTTTAAATTGAGATGAGATAATCTATAACGGTTTTGCTATGATTACAAGAAGCCTAGAAACAGAAAAAGTTTCAGGACCGCTGTTGACGGAAATTAGTCCGGAAATGAGTCAGTTCAAGTATGGAACTATATAATAGGAAAGTTCTATGATAAAGATACGTCATGATAAAGTATTATGCAAAATATCCAACTATTTAGAGCTATTGGAAATATTACTAAATAGATATATATATATATATATATATATATAGTACTCCCAATTCGAGTAGAAATAGAAATTTCAGCATGCAATAAACGTATTACTCATGTAACACAGTCAAGTATAGTTTTTAGACCGTGATAATTATATAATAAATATGTATGCAGCAGGTTATATTAACAACATATTAAACGTAGCAGTATTACCGTTTTTGTCGCTTATTATACCTAATACTACTTCCAGAAGTAGAAAGAATATAAATATAAATATAAATACATAAGGCGTACATAAATATAAATAAACAGCTTTCATACACATATTAGATTGAAGTGATATTAAAATAATTGTTCTCGCAATAATTTATTAATTGTTAATAACATGCACTTCGATTTTATACGAATGTAGAGACATTCTCACCTTTATTTTTTTACTACAAGCTGAATTTAATTGCAATTGCAACCGAAGTGAATATTTTGAGGAAAATATCGGCATGTCATCCGTAGATCAATGGTATATTCCAAATTAGTCGCAGAGGAATACAGTGGCGTCCGAAATTATATCCATGACATAACGTGTGATAAAGCAAAAAACGGAAATAGAAAAAAGTTCAAAGGAAAGTAACGCCACGACACCCGTCGTAGGTCAAACCCAAATTTGTCATTCATATTGAAAATACATTAAACGTCCTAACGGAAGTACACGGTAGGGCCATACAGTCGGCTAAGTGGTAAATATAAAGTTAATAATGCCCTCTTATATTCACGCAGCTTTAATGATTTCTGCAAAATGCTTCCAAAACGGGATTTAGTTTAGATTTTAACGTGGGTTGCATATTTGATATGCAACCTCGTCGCAAGACTCGTCTTCTAATGATGAAGATCAGATTCCACCAGTGCTGTGCACCATACAAAGTTCGATATGTCGATATGGTAGACAGCAGTTACTAACTTATTTGCTGGTAAAAATATAATATATGTTTAGTAGGTATATAGCAATAATTAAGTTGTTAAAAAAAATTATAATCTATATTTATTATTTCTTTGTAGTAGGTATCGAAAGTAACCCAAATTCTGCAAAAGCTACCTAATGCACGCTTCTGGATACTACATTTCTATGTTCAAATCATGTCATTGGTGAAGACAGCATGGGTTTCGCAACGCATAGAAACAACCATGCGTTGACACAAACTTCTAAAGTTCAAAATATCAATAATATATTTTATTTTTGGGGTTTGCATTTTTTTAATTAAGTGATTATTTTTTAAGTAAAAACTTCTTTGGGCGCGCTCTGCACTTTTCGCGCTCTCCACTTTAATTTTTGTGGGTATTTAATGAGACTGGGCCTTCACGCGTCAAGCGTCAGGCATCACGCGTCAGACGTGGCGCGTCACGCGTAGCAACGGTTCAGTCGATTATCGTCTAGCAAAGAGCTAGGTCACCTGTACCCCTTAATCGAAGCTCCTGCTAATAGATCCTGCTAAGAGAAAAAGCGCGCTTTTAAAGCATTTCAAAGACCCTTATTGTGGTAGGAACAGTGTATACAACCTCCTTCGCCAGTGCGGCACCGATTCACGCCCAAAACCCCGGCAAATCCGTAAAAACAGCAAATTCAAAAAATGTTGACGTACATGTCAGTTTCTGACACGGGACCTACAAAAATGGACACATGGCCTGAAAACAGCACCACAATTGAAGATGTGTGCAAACTTGCAAAGAAGATAACTATCACTGAGTAAGGTACGTCCTTCACACACCCTTCAACAACCAGAAACCAAACATCACAGCTACAAAATTCGCTGCGGAAATAAAAACGCAAAACAAGTTTCTAATTCCGGAGTATATTAGATTATAAGGAGCCTGTAGGTATTGCACAATGAAAATACAAAAATTGATTGATTGCTTTTAATGAGTACCTTTTCAGATTTCTTTTACTACTAAGACTGAAGTGAAGTAAAATAGTTTTACATCAAGCACTGGGTTAACTACGCTCTCCATCATTATCTTAGGAACGTAATATTTCTATAAACATTTCAAGAGGCAAACAGAAGCGTAAGTTTAATAGCGTAAAGATTTGTTGGCTTATTTCCTTACTGTCAGTTCTCAAACAAAAATGGCTAAAACTTTCGAAATTTCGAAAACTTTTCGAATTTTCGAAAAAACAATTAATACATAAGACCAACAAATGATTTTAGTTTTGACTAAGTAAGCAATTTCTGTATCACTCCCTCTTTGAATGCTTCAGAATTCTATTGTATATGTAATTCAATATTCTCTAGCACGTAGCTAAGAAAGTAGTTGTTTTCAATAGGTTTCTACAAGATTTTATGCATTTTAAAGTTTAACTAATTAATCTTTAATCTAGTTAATCTTCTGGATAACTGTATGCCTAATGTTTTTATTTATAATATGTTCAAATAGAACAAATATAAATAGTAGACTGATGTCATAAAACGTCACTGCAAGTGTTGGAGTATTAATATTTTAAATTCAAGTATAAATGATCAATGAAACAGGTCGTACACCACTCTGAAGATCCTCAATGATGGTGAAAAGACTTGTACAACTTCTAAGTGGTTCGTTTCCGTGTGTATGTCAAGATATAGGACTGGTAAGTGTATCTTCCTTATTATTCGGTAAGTATACTATTTGCTTATTTCTATATGTAATTAAATGCTACAAACCCAAGATTACTTTTCACAAAACAAATATGAATAGCAAAGCTAATATATGTATATATATATATATATATATATATATATATATATATATATATATATATATATATATATATATATATATATATATATATATATATATATATATATATATATAAAGGGTCCGCCAATAAGCGCGCTCGATCTTTAAAATGAAATAAAGCAAGTTGTGTGAGAGGTATAAATGAAATTTATTTTTTGTTTGAAAGAGTATTCGAAGGCATTATGTATGGAAAATAATATCGGTCAAATGTCCACCTCGGCTTCGCTGGGTGGCGCGCATACGAGAAGTCCAATTTTCAATGACTCTGGCGCACAAATCGGGCTGTATTTCATCGATGGCGTGGCGTATGTTGACTTTGAGGGCATCAGTGTTTTGTGGTTGGTTTGCGTAGACCTGTGATTTAAGAAAACCCCACAAGAAATAGTCTAGTGGGGTTAAATCGCACGATCTCGGTGGCCAGTTGATGTCGCCTCCGCGCGAGATAACCATTCCTCCGAAGCGCTCGTGCAGAAGATCCATTGTGGCGCGCGCTGTGTGGCTCGTAGCGCCGTCCTGCTGAAACCACATATCCTCGACATCCATATTGTCGATTTCATGCCAGAAAAAGTTCGTTATCATGGATCTGTATCGTTCGCCGTTTACCGTGATGGACACACCATCGTCGTTCTCGAAGAAATACGGCCCGATGATGCCTCCGGCCCAAAATCCACACCAAACAGTTACCTTTGCTGGGTGCATTGCGACCTGGTGGACCTCCTGTGGATTGTTCTCGGCCCAATAACGGCAATTCTGCTTCTTGACATTCCCATTTAACCAAAAATGTGCCTCATCGCTGAAGATGATTTTGCGACCAAAATCGGGGTCGACTTCCAACTGCTCTAAAGCCCAATCAGCGAAGATACGGCGCTGTCTATGGTCGTTTATTTTGAGCTCTTGTGTCAGCTGGATCTTGTATGGATGCATGCCCAAATCCAGATGCAAGATTCGGCGAAGTGATGTTTCCGAAAGGCGGAGTTCCTGTGCGCGACGTGAAATTGACTGTCGCGGATTTTCACGCACACTATCGCGCACAGCGGCGACATTCTGGGCAGATCGGATGTTTCGACGACGCGTCGGTGTTGGCTGATTGTTCACCGAACCGGTTGCCTCGAATTTGTTAATCAAACGACGGATAGTCGACTCAGCAGGACGATCAATTGCACCGTAAAATTGGCGGAGCGCGCGGAACGTTGCTCGAACCGATGAATGATTTTCGTAATAAGTTTTAACGATTTGCACATGTTGCTCGCGGCTGAATTGGTTCATGGTGATTTGTGAAGATACACTGAATAATAACAACTACGTTTGCCAACTCTACCACAAACAACATGGCCGCCATGAGCTGTCAAAGATCGAGCGTCCCTATTGGCGGACCCTTATATATATATATATATATATATATATATATATATATATATATATATATATATATATATATATATATATATTGCCATTTTGGTGTTTATTTTAATGTGATTCTACCAAAGCAACGAGTTGAACATTTCTACACATTTCTGACCTTGTTGAACCCTATAGCCTATCACTATTGGATGTTTCCTCGCTTGATATAATGCTCCCTAAGTATTTGTACTCTTCACAAATCTTTAACTCTCTTAATTGCAGATCAGGGTATTCCTGCTCGTCTCCTATGCGTAGGTATTCTGTTTTCGCTGTGTTCATATTCATACCCCATTTTTCATATTCTTCTAAAAGTTTTCTTAGCATGTAATCAATGTCTTCTTCACAGCTTGCAATTATTACTTGATCGTCAGCAAAAAAGAGAGTTGTTAAGCAGTTATCACCAATACCAATTCCCATTCCTGAAAGTTTCTTCCTCCAATTTTCCAAAGCTTCTTGAATGTATATCTTAAATAAGGCGAGTGATAGACAGCATCCTCTTTTAAGACCCTTCGTGACCTTAAATGGTTTGGAGATTTTATTTCCAACCTTCACGACGCTTTCAGGGTTCTTATATATGTTCCAAATTGCACGAATGTCCGTTTTGCTAAGGCCGATCTTCGTTAATATACCAATATTTTGATATATTGACGAAGACCAGAAGTTTTGTTTTTAATGTGACAATCATACCCTGATTGAGCATTTGCTTTTTCGGCATCATTGCTATTTTTGTATGCCTCACAAATTGCACATTGACTCTTTTTTGGTTGAAAAGTTTGGTTTTTCGGTATTAAAGATTGCCTCATACGTACGCTTTTTAGCAAAAGGCAATTCTTTTTCTTCTTGCTCCTTTTTGTAAAATCTGTACATTTGGGCTAATGTCAGTGATCCATCTATAAACTCTAGAAGTTTGGGCCCTTAAATAATGTGATTCAATTCGTTGAAAGCTATTAATGTGCTGCCTGACCGAATCTTTAATAGATTCATTAATGGTTTGGTGTCTACCGTGGTTTCCCCATTTATCTTTTTCAACTATGCTGCAGTTTTTAGATTTGGCCCATGAAGTGAGAATAAATCTGTCTCCTATGTTAAGTGTGTTCATAAAGAAAGTCTTCTAATCTTGTTTATTGTGAAGTAATAAGCAATTTTGTTTCCTCTGTTACTGCCGTCTACTACTCTTCTATATTTTGGTACCAGCAACTGCACAAGAGATGCTATAAACTGTCTTTGAATGGCATTGTCAGACAGATCCTAAAAGTTTAAAAACATAGTTCGTCGGATGCCATCTTCAATGGTAAAACATTTGAGTTTACAGTTCTTCAGTTGAATTTAGTTCTTTACAAGGCCGCTTAATTTCTTTAGCTTGTATTATTCGTTTACCTTCAGATATGTAACTTTTACCAGAGTTAACTTTCTTTTTTTTTATATGTCGCTTCCATGTATCTGGCCTGCGTTGCCTTTTGCGCGAGTTTCCCTTATATATATATATATATATATATATATATTTTGTGAAAAGTAATATTTGCTTATTTCTATGTAATGAAATGCTACAAACCCAAGATTACTTTTCACAAAACAAATATAAATAGCAAAGAATTTCAAAGCTAATATATATATATATATATATATATATATATATATATATATATATATATATATATATATATATATATATATATATATATATATATATATATATATATATATATATATATACCTATATATATATATATATATATATATATATATATATATATATATATATATATATATATATAAACTGCTGTTCAAAATTATCGCACCACGTTAATATTTGCTAAAATTTGAGGTCTCATAACTTTTTTACTTTTAGTCCAATTTTAATAATTTTTTTAGAATACTGTAGATAAAACGACTAATTTCAACTTGCATATCCAGTCTTTTGTTAACTGAGGACGGTTTAGGTATTATACCGGGCTAACTAAAAGGTTGTTATATGACCCTAATTTTAAAACACTCGGTGGAATAATTTCGTAACCAAATTCTTTAAAAATACCAATTTTTGTTAAAAACTATTCCTTCCCTACATTTTGTTTTTTGGTCCATGTCTTTAGATACATTGGTTCATTTTTAAGAGCAAAATTAATTTGTCACCAACAGTTTACTGTTAATTTACTCTGCTGTTACAAATGAAATGTAAAACGTAGGCGGCGTATGTCAACCAAAAAACAATGATTGGGTGTATGCAATCTCATTTTGACACATTTTTAAAAACAATACGGTGTTGAGGAATATTCAGCAATTTAAAATAATGATTCGTGTGAGACATTTGACAGCATTGGATTGTGTAAGAGTGCAAACTTTGGTTGAAGAGGGTAGAAGTATGCGATATGTCTCTCCAATTCTGGGTGTTAACCATTCGACAATAAGTCGAATGTTATAACGTCACAGGGCAACTGGTTCTCACTCCAGGAGACATGGGCAGGGTAGAAAAAGGGCGACGAATGTTAGGGATGACCATTTTTTCCTCCAAAATGCTTTAAGAAATCGGACAGTAACAAGTTCGCACGTGTGTATAGTAGACAAGGGGAAAGGGAAGCTGCCTTCAATTTCGTTCTAAAGAAACCCTTTGGTCGTGGCTCCAAAATGTTTTGGGAGGGTATTTCTTACGATGGCCGTACGTAGTTAGTCTCTATTCATGCAAGGGCAATGAATGTGGAATACTACGTAGGTCCTGATTTCCGTTTATTGTCCGTTTATTGGTCCTGATTTCATATTCATGCAAGATAATGCAAGACCACATGTAGCAAGAATTTGTGTTGAGTACTTGAATGAAATCCATATTGATGTTATGAACTGGCCAGCACGAAGCCCGGATTTAAATCCCATCGAACACCTATGGGACATCATTAAGGGAGCAGTGAGACGACGTCTACCAGCCCCACAGAACCTTCAACAGCTGGAACAGATTACTCTTCATGAGTGGGATAATATTCCTCAACCCGTCATTCAAAACCCCATTAGAAGTATGCCACGGCGGATTCAGGCTGTAATCCGAGCTAGAGGTGGCAACACAACCTACTAGGGATCAGCTCACATAATTTTATTTCTTTGTTTTCCTTTGTTTTCTTGTTAATTAAAAAATGTTTCTTCTCACCCTGAAAGTTTTTTCAATTGATTTTTGTATGGTGCGAAAATTTTGAACCAATGCATGTAAAGACATGGTCCAAAAAATAAAATGTAGGAAAGAAAGGGTTCTTAACAAAAATTGGTATTTTTAAAGAATTTGGTTACGAAATTATTCCACCGAGTGTTTTAAAATTAGGGTTATATAACAACCTTTTAGTTAGCCCTGTATAATACCTAAACCGTCCTCAGTTAACAAAAGACTGGATATGCAAGTTGAAATTAGTCGTTTTATCTACACTATTCTAAAAAAAATATCAAAATTGGACTAATAGTAAAAAAATTATGAGACCTCAAATTTTAGCAAATATTAACGTGGTGCGATAATTTTGAACAGCAGTTTATATATATAATTTTACATGTAGCGAATTTGAACTGCCAGTTGATAGGTACACTTTTGTAAATGTAAATAATATAAATAACGAAAATATTTTTATGACAAATGCTTGAAATTAACTGAAGTAAAACACACGGCATCGAATTATCCATATTTCGTTACATATTCATCTATCTATTAGTTTTTGATTGGTAACAAATTATAGATGCTGCGTTTTAAGATTAAGTAATCATTTTTCGAAGATTGTATCCTGAAATATATGTATACACTGACATGCTTAAAATAGGTAGTTGGTAAATATTTTTGTTCAAACAGAAATCGACAATTTTCTTGGATTTTATAGAGGAATCTTCCGCAACTCGGAGAAGGCGTAAATGCCAATTGATAATTTTCCTTTGAATTTGAGAAATCTGCGTGGATAGCAGTTATAATTAGGGTGCTTATTCGCATTTGTGGCGTCATTTATCAAGGCACATGTGGTGAACATTTGAAGACGAATGTCGCTGGTAACGGGGAGAATTAAATAAAGCAGCAAATTGCTGGTTTCGTTAACTAAGTGTAATTTAGTTTGCCGTTAGAAAAACATTTCTAGTTATTGTAATTTGTAACATATTTATTAATTCATGTTGTCTGAGTCATTGATATATTGAAGAATCTCAAGGAATGTACGCGGAATAAGGGAATTTGAAAACACAGGCATGTGTTTCTATAAATGAACTATAAGCATGTTTTATTCTGCCCGAAATGTTGACAAGATATATTCGACTAAGTTCTTAGTACATTGCGGAATCTGATCCAAGTTTTTCCGCCAGTGACACCCGCGTAATGGAATGTGTTTGTAAAGTTTAAAACTTTCCTGATTTGCCATAGCTTTTCAATCGACACGTTTTGCTTTTGTTTGCTTCTCTTTTGTCTCTCATCGAGACAGTTTAATGCATTATTTGTGTATTTTTTAAAGTTGGTTATTATTCAATGTGGTTGCCGGCGCTCGGACTGATGCTTCTTAAAGTAAATTCTATTTAAATTTTAGACACAATGGTGAATGAAATCACTTTGAAGCGAAATATAGTGTTCGGAACGAATTTTTTTAATAGGATACTTCTTTATATTCATTTTGAATGAACCTATTGTAGTCCTGCAGACGTAAACAATTAGGAGGGTTATTTGATACAAGGAGTCTATTCGCTGAGTTAAAATTATAAGGTTCTATGTTACAGAAACACAACCCTGAGAATATCGGTTTTAAAGTTTGAGCATCTCAGATGAGTCAGATCTTGATTTTTTAAGAACTTCAATTATTATTTATTTGAAAGACTGTTTTAAGCAAGTTGTAAAAATGTATTGAAATTATTTTTTTGTTTTCAATAAACTAGCTACTTAATATTCAAAGATTACATAGAATCTTGTTTTACTTTTGAAAAAATATTACAGCTTTATTCCAAAAAATACATCTTTTTACATCTTTTGACGTTTTGATGTTATTTCTCACTTTTGACGTTTATCTATTTATTTTTGTTATTTACGTGTTTGAATTGCATCGTACAAGGGATACATTTTTCTAAAATTTTATTATAATAAAAGTATTTATTTACATAATGAAGATTATCAAACTTTTTAATAAAACATTTATTGTAGGTATTGATTGTGTATGTATTAAGTTACCTTATTTGGAAATCGAGTTAAAACACATTCCCTAGTCTTTGTTTGCTAAGCACATACTTCCTTTGTGGTAGGAGTTTAAGCTATACATTTACCGCTTTGCCGGGTCTTCTATTTTTATCCTGGCACGCCGCCACTGTTATCTATCAATCCAATACCAATTACCGTGATGAATTTGCTAATAATTTTAATATCAGGTCAAATAAAGCAATATTACACTCCCTAAAAAGTGACAGAATGAAACAACAAATTTGCGTTGAAACTTATTACTTTATGAAACAATTTAATTAATAAAATGTTCAATAGAGCTTATTTCAAGGCAGAAATAGTAGCACCATGAAAAGCGTTTTATTTATTTATTTATTTACTTATTGATGTAACACAGGATAAAATGCCTAAATTTACAGTTACATCACTTAATTTAAATATAACATTCAGTATAGTCTTAAATATAAATAATAATTATATAATATAATCAATAAATAAGTGCATATTTCGTAAGAAAACAAAGAAAAGTGAAAACATAGTGGGCATATAAAATAAAATGGAACGTAAATAAATCATAAAGAGAAACAAATAAATAGAAATGGGAAAAAAATAAAATTGACGGAAAACTGTATAAGATGTGGACATTTAATTATTTGCATAAAAAGTTATTAACTGTTTTTTAAATTTTTTTGGAGAGTTTTCAAATATATTAATTGTTAAACAAACTGATTTTACAATATTACACATTCTAACGACATGCGAGTTTTCATTAAGTTTTGTTCGATAAGTATACCAAAATAAAATATTCCTAGGTCTTACTCTCTGTGGATTATAATAATTTAATCGTGATGGAATTTCGAGAGAACACACGTTCAATTATTATATTACAATATTAACAATTATAATATTAGAAATAAATAAGGAACTAGATATTTTTCTTCTCATTGATAATTTTAATATAGATACTAAATTCAGTTCGTATTAAATAGTAGTCATTGTAATTCGGATGTTTTATGTTTTTTGTAGTATAGGTATGACAGAAAGGTATGAAGTTTCGAATGTCTCTCAACAGTCTCAGGGTCCCAATTTATGATGCAAATTCAAATTTAGACCCGACAAAAGAATAATAACTTTACAGTTTCACAGAAGAATGTTTTGTATTTCGCATAATAAAACCCAAATTTTTGAATGCCTTGGTTACCATATTCTCAATATGTTCTAAAAAATTAAGGTCTCTACACCTCTAAAGCAACGGTCCCAGGTTACTTCCTTGAGGCACGCCAGTTTTAGTCAAATGAGGTGCCGACAGAGTGGTCACGTGTTTTATTTGCTGAGATCTAGATGTCATATGCGATTTAAAAAACAGTAGCGAATTATTAGAGAATTTATAAGTTTGTAACTTACTTACGTACTAAATATCGTGATCCACTCTGTCAAAAGCTTTTGCAAAATCTAAATATATAATATCCGTCTGGCCACAATTGTTAATTGTAGAACTTAAATCATCTGTAAATATCGTTAAATTAGTAACTATTGATTTTTTTTACTACAAAACCATGCTGGCATTCGGTAATTTTTTTCCGTCATATGCGCACTTAACTTACGATATTTGCTTGAATTATTTGCTCAAATACCTTTGCTACTGCTGACAGTACAGATATGGGTTTTTAATTTTATATATTTTGTCTTGCACCATTTTTATGTATACTAAACTTCTTTTTCGTATGGCAGGAAATGTATTTGTTGTTACAGCTAAATTAAAAATGATGTAGAGAGAATGTTCAAGTAATTCAGTACACCCTTTGATAATATACGGCGTAATACCATGAAGACCGACTTTTTAAGGGATAATCGAATATCTTCCAAAGCAATATCATTGAGATGCAAATATTCTGTGGTGTCATTATTATTGGTGTTTGCTAGATTTAAGTCATATGTAGCTTCATCACCAAAAACCGATTGAATATAGTCTGAAAAAGCCTCGACTACCTCTTCCTTATTAACTAATCTTATCCCACATTTTTCATAATAAGTACTGGTATTATTTTGACACTTTTTCTTATTTACATAATTCCAGAATTCATTGCTGTTTCTTTTAATATTTTTTTCCACATTTTTTTATATAATTTGTGTGTTCAACCTTAATTAATATTTTATGTACAGGCGAATTGAAACACTACCATCATGAGCGTCTTAATAATCCTTCAACAATTAGTTCATACACGATTTTATAAAGCTTTATTTTAGCAAGTAAGCAATAAAGTGTGCAATACCGAAAACTTTTGTTTTTTTGAAACTTTGGAATGAATAAAATATTTCATATTTTCTTCGGAATTTATTTTATTCTCATTTATTAACAGAATGTTTTTCCTATACCTTTATTACTACATTACATTCTGCATTATAAAAACAAATTATTTTAAAAGTGATAATCAATCGAATATGAAAAGTTGTAAGGGTTTATTAATTAAGGGGCATTTGTTATAGCCCTTAATTTTATAGTTCGATTGGAAAATATTTGCTAGTTTACGAGAAATAACATTGTGTTTAAGATACTGTTTATGTCTAAAAGATTTTTTTGTTAGAGCAAAACGTTTTTAGTAAGGGTCAAGGTTATTAAAGTTAGCAATGTCTATTGAAATATTGCCTAATTGAGAATAAAAAATACCATAACCAGGAAACTGCTGTCAAATTAAGAACCCATACAAAAAGTAGACAAGATCTATACTTGGATAATAATATTTATTATTAATTTTCACCAAATGAATCCGTGTTTCGTATTCAATTAAGAACGCGGATTAAAATGCGCCTCAGTTGCACAATATTAATGCAGCGTATCAACAAAAGTCGATGCGTTTTTATTTATTGGGTCGATGCTGGGAATGCTGGACTGAAGCGAGGATCCTCTGGGTTGGTTTGGCCACTGGAACTGCGCCAAAATGATCGCGTATCTTTCGGATAGATATAATGCATACGAGCAGAACACATGATAATATCGCATGCTACGAATTTATGCATAGTTGCTGCCTGAAAAATCCGGAGACAATTTATTATTTATCAGGTTTGTTTGTGGTCGTGGAGCAACTGCGGTATCGTCAAAATCAGTCTTGTCGTGCAGCGGAATTTATCCGCTGTAGTCTCTTTCCATGTAAAAATTTTATATGTCTATCTCATTTATCTCAAATGACAGAATTTCTTGATGATGTTAAAGAGTTAATCCATTTATTAGCATGGGATTGGATTGAAACAAGGTTTATTTAATTGCAGGTAATTGCAAATTTTGGTAATGTCACTGGTGACTTTATGTGTAACGAATCTATTCAAATATATTTTGGAGTTGGAACTGGGCTAAAAGAGCTGGTAATCTGTGAAACTGTAGAATAGATGGAGGTACACCTGAATACGATATGCAGAGACTTGAAACGTATCTAAATTCCGTTCCAAATAGCAAAGAAATAAGAAGAAGAAGATTAATAGAAGATTAAATTCGACGAAGAACAGAAGAATTTTCTTATTAATATGTAAACACAAACAACTGACACCTCAATTTATGAGATTCAACCTCAAACATATCACATTTCAGAGTAGATATATAGAGAAGAAATTCGATTACAAAGTAAGTAAATTCAATTATTCTTTAATAAATCTATTATTAACAGAGTGCACCGAATCACCAAATATTTAAATTTATTGAATCTAAAACTAAACAATATCTATCAAATAATATTAGTTTCAGTTACTCCTCAAAATTTAATTAGTAAATTTTTAATTCAATTTCATAAAAAAAATGGAAAAACAATTTCTAAATTATAAAAATGGGAAAAAATAACAACACACAAAATTTTATAAAAAGGAACAAAAACACAATTACAATAATAATGAACAAAATAATAATATTGAAAATTGGGTTGAAAATATTTCAAATACAATAATCCCAAATAACATTAATGAAATATTAAATCTAGGTCCAAACTTTTGCATAAATACCAACAAAAATAACTTACCAATTCCAAATATAATAGCAAATATTGAAAATATAATAGAAGCTACACCAAATATTATAAAAAATGAAATTTGATCCAAAATTAATAATGTAGTATATAATTTTAAAAATAAATCAAATAATAAAAATGAATCGACAAAAGAATTAGAAAAACAAATTAAGGATACTCAACAATTTTTAAAAATTAACTAATAATAATAATAATAATTTAATTAAAAAAATGGGAAACTAAAAAATATATCACAAATGATAAAACTACTTAAATCAAATATTCTATTAGGACCTATTGTTTCATATGTTCAAAGTCCATTTTATAATTTAGCAAAATTTTTATCAAATATTTTAAACGTTGTTAGAAAAGCAAACCATCAAACACGGCTAATTATGGAATCAATTTATATTCAAAAAAATCCTAATGCATGTAATAACAAGAAAGATACAGAACATCTTTCTACAATTTACAATTTGTTAATATAAAAATATTAAATAAGTTAACAAAAAACATTATCTCTATATATAAACTTATATACGTACATACATACCTACTCACTATAAATATACATCTACATATATTAACATAACCCAAATTAGAATAATAATGAAATATAAAATAGCCTAAGTTTAGTCTTACATTAATATAAATACGAAGAAAATTGCCAAAAGATAAATTAAATATATTTCACCAGCGCATCCGCCAGAATATAAAAGTTTCTCAAAAAGCTGTTGTAGAAGTCGTTATGTATGACCGCACTCAGACCGCACCGCATTGGAACATGATATAAATTATTGCAATTTAATACTTTTCTAATAATATACAACAACGTTTATGTAATTATGATACCAAATCCTCGACAGATAAATTAAATATTTCCCTGCGAATTCGCCAGAATATAGAGTGTCTGTATGACCCGAAGAGTCGGTTTCTTATAAAGCTATTGTATTAATAACTGTAGTTGTTATGTAAGGATTATACTCGTAATTGCAACGTTATGTAAATTCTTGCAACAACTCGTTTTTGTAACGTTAATAACATAAAATAAGTTAAATGTCTATCACCAGCGCACTCGCCAGAATATACAGTTTCGGTTCGGTTTTTAAATAGGCCATTAGGGAAACAAATGGAAATAAGTTGCACTAAGCATATCATTAAAAATATATTCTAATTCTGCAAGATCCACTGAGCATATCTTAGGTGGCCATTTTGAAACCATTTGGCTTTAAATTAATTCACGTGAATATATCGGTTTTGGTTAATTTTCAGCAAAAATACTATGTTATAGAAAATAAAGTAGACTAAGTAAGTTATCCACAAGTAAGGTTTATTTGTTAATTTTTTTATTTGCACTTTCTGTGTGCTTTCGTCAGTTTTACACCTATGCGTATCGATTTCACAGACCTTTCAAAATCGTTTGTTAGTGGGATTACATTAAGAACGACGGCCCATATAATTCTCGAACGATGTTTAACCAAAGGGATTTAAAAGGTCGCTGCGTCTCAATTAATTTGAGGACCTGATCACAAACGCGGATATATTCCCTACTTATTTATATTTTATTACCCCTATGTAATTCTTAAGTGCTTGTATTAGCAAGAAAAGCTCTTAGTTAGAGTAAATAAGGCAAGCGCTCCCTTAGTTTATTCGTTTTCTAAGTCAAGTTACCATTGAGTTGGATTGTTACGAACCGATTAGTAACTTTGCAATACGCAAACGAAAAGTCCTTCTCGCAAACAATGGAAGCAAGTACATTTATTTCTAATTATCTTTATTTCCACGACGAAGACTCCCATTATATTTATGCAAATCAATATTGAATTTAAATGAAAACTGACTTGAACACTTAAAACTTTATGTCCTGGCGTCCATATTACAGATGCCGCCTTAGTAAATTGTAATTAGATATTGGGGAAACTTAAGGAACTTGTTGCTTATTTCTGGTTACAGGATTTTTATTTAATTATGTCCAGATATTAAATTATGAGACATGCCAAATTTAAGAAAAAAAGTGCGATAGTCGCTCGGTATGATTACCATTCAGTCACCGTTGCTCTAAAGCGGATTCTAGGACAGAATGTTACCTTCTGTGGTCCTATTGAGTACTATACAAGACATACTGAGTAAACATACGTCCTGCTAAACCGAGTTTAAAGTGACTTTCAAGTAATTTCACACTCACCACCCTCAGGTAAGGTAACTCGTAGGAAATGGCTTTTGTTGTCGCTGTCTCCAGCCGTCTTCACATCAATTATATTAGCGTAGGACTGTATTTATATTCTGTGAGAAACTTTAGATGTTTAAAGGGGAACTACTAGGATTTTCATCGTACATACGACTTTAGGTATGTGTCTGAATTAATCACAGATATGATATAATATACGTGCTGTTCCTATATGATTATCTCCGTCACAAGTAAATGTAAATAGAGAGAGGAAATAGTACGGTGATTCTTTCAACCCCAGTTTATAAGGCCATAATTTAATTAGCAGAGTCAGTGGTGACGACTTAATGCAAACTAGACTCAAAGCTAAATCAGCATAAACATTGTTGTGCGAAATTATCCCTAGTACCTACTTGGATGTTTATATATGTTAGGCCCAAAAAGACGGCTATATTATGGTGAAAGTAGTAGAAACTTTATTTGGGAGCAAGAACAACCTGTTTATTACTTATAAGTGTTGACGTGCTCCAAACACGAGTGTAAAAGACAAAAGAACATTTTCAGCGATCTATTTTACTCATATAATGGTACTTACATGTGTATTACTGTTATTTTGTTTTTAATTACACATTCTTTATTCATTTTAATTGCATTATTATAAATTTATTGTAATTATTGTAATACTGTAAGTTAAGTTAGAGGTTTAAGTAAAACCTATACAAATAATGAGATAGAAAAGAGAGCGTATAACTCTTTCTAAGCAGTAAGGCAATGTGTGGTGTAATGGGGTTATGTCGAGATATTTACAACTAGAGCGAATAACTCTGCTTAGTCCAACCCTTCTAATTAAAATCTAGAAACAACAAACCGTAAATGATATAGATACAGGCGTAAAAGGTCCTTTTTAACTTCAGAGTAGTCTGAAACAAACTTCTCACTTACAAGTTTGTCTGGTGTATATCACATTCATTTGACGTTACTTTAGTGGAGAAGATTTTACGTTCTCATTGTCATTTAGAAATCGTAATATTTTACAAGCTATTTTATAAGACGGGATATTATATTGGGATGCTCAAATGTACATCATATTTAATATAATATGCTGTAAATCAACAATTGTTACGCCGAGGCTTATATACATATCCGTTTAAATTCTACAGATGCTAAATTCCGAACTAAATGATGCTATCTAAAATATGATCTTCAATAACTTTATTAATTTACGTCTGATTTGATTTTTTTATGTCGTAGGTAATCTTATAAGGAATATCACATAGGTTTTAAGGAAGTAAGGCATATGTCCATATTATACAGGGTGGAACAAAAAGTTAGGTCTAAGCCATAAAAAAATTTAAAATATAAGATTGTTATAATACATTTGCATCTATAGCCTTGACTCCAAAGTGGTACCAGTAAAAGGTCAGGGGCATGTATGTAAAACAAATAGTAACCCTAAATAAATTAATTATAAATTGTGACAAACATTACTGAATGTGGTAGAGTGAAATATAGATGTGTTATCATGGGATGAAATCAAGAGAAAATACATGCAACCAATGAAGTGTTTTTGTTTCTTGGTATACAATTTCCGTAGAGACTGAATTACAATGCAGGAATGCGCATATTTTCTCTAAAAAAATTAAATATAAAACAAGTAATAATTTAAGTTAGGTTTAAAAGTTGTGTAAAATTATCTTGCATGTGTTTCCATATGGTTTTGTCATTGTAATATTTTAAATTAAGTGATTTTGGCTATTAAACAAATCCTTCGTGAGTTATACTAGGCAGTAACCTAGAAAATTACCTTCCGAGTTTCGTCATTGTCTCAATAAAAATTTCAACAACTTAAAATTACCTAGTCAAGTTAATTAACTTTTAAAATTTTATTTATGTAAGGAACATTGTATAGAGGATTTAATATCCCATGTAATTTAACTTTTATTTTGAATAAATGAATGTGTGGTTTTATATGTGATAACAATTCTTTGTCTTCTTGGATTATCAACCAATTTCAAATCTAAATGCAAAATTAGCATTAAATTTCATAGTTAAAAAATGTGAGAAAGTTGTCACAATAAAAATAATTAATTTCTAGTTTCACTTCATAGATTCAAATTACTATTAAAACTACATTAATAGATTCAGCTTATTTTGAACTTCCTTTGAGGTGAGTGATCGTCTATCTCTAAAGTCACGTTCAAAAAGTAATAATAATTCACAAATATTTCCGTCTCTAGATCAATAAATATAGTTATTTTCCATCAATTGTTCATAAGAAATGGCGCCCATGCATAAGTATACAAGACCCAATATCAATTATATCGCTTAAAATCGAACGGATGTTTTTCGTTAACTTATTTAATATTTTTATATTAACAAAATGTAGATTGTAGAAAGATGTTTTGTGTCTTTCTTGTTTATTACATCAATTAGGATTTTTTTACCTTAAAACCCTTTTAAAACTCTTACAACCATATGCATAGAATCCATAGAAAAAGCAAAAAATGTTTTAATAAATAATAACTCTCCTTTTTCTCTAATCAACAAAATTTTCAAAAACAGAATTCACTAATACTACAATTCTCCATCACCAATAATTAATGCAACTAATACTCGTAAAACATATATTACCTTACCATATATATCACAACTATCAGAAAATATTTCAAACATTTTAAAAACATATGATATTCACACAGCACACAAAAATACAAACAACTTAAAATTCCTTTACACAACATTAAAAGACAAAAATCCACTTGAAAAAACTACACACTGTATATACGAAATTCTATGTAAACAATGTTATGAAGTCTACATTGGTCAAACAATGCATCTTGCTGAAGAACGTTTAAAAGGTCAAAAATATTGAGCTAATATTACAGCTCTAAAAGAACATTCTAAAGAAACAGGTCATCAATTCAACTACGAACATACTAAAGTAATTAATAAAGAACAAAATTATAAAACACGGCTAATTATGGAATCAATTTATATTCAAAAAAATCCTAATGCATGTAATAACAAGAAAGATACAGAGCATTTTTCTGCAATATACAATTTGTTAATATATAAATATTAAATAAGTTCAAGTAACAAGTTCAAGTTCAAGTAACAAAAAACATTCTCTATATATAAACTTATATACGTACATACATACCTACTTACTATAAGTATACATCTACATAATATTAACATAACCAAAATTAGAATAACAATGAAATATAAAATTAGAAGATATAGTATATTTTGATCAATAAAAGAACAGGTTCTGCAAAACTTTGGCTCAATGGAACAACTTTTAGGCGACCCTCCAACGCCTTGAAGTTAGCATGCATATTGTATAGGCTAATTAATTCATCTCTTAAAAAAAACCATATAATTTTCCCCATTCAGACCAATTTCTAAGAGAGAATTTAGTAGCCGTTGGGTATTTTTTACGGTCCCCGGCAACAATTTGTAAAATAAATTGTTTCTCAGTTTCGTCTTTTGTTAAAATGTTGTTGTAATCCTGAATTAGTTTTACACCTCTTTCTGCAACGTCATTCACAACAACCACCTTTTCAAGTTTTTCAATTCCACTTTTAAAACCAGGATCATCCTTCCACATTGAATGATTTTTGTCGAGGAAATAAGTGCTGATAGAAAATCTAGTGAAGAATGTTTTCGTACCAGGAGTTACAAAAGACGAAAAGTCGATGTTTGTGTAGGACGAAAAATCATTTTGGTTCAGAATATACCTCTTTGGCTGATTTTTTCCTTCTTTCTCTTCTTCGCCTTTGTCCGCTTTTAGTATATTTTGAGCCATGTTAGTCTTGACTACTGTTGGAACATTGTCATCAGATAAGGATAATGCCCCTGTTTCGGGAACTAAGTACCAGAGGTGATTGGAAATTTTTTCACAGCAGCCTTACTGATCTCTGGATCAATTTCTAATAATTTATTAATTGGAGCATGAATTGAAAATCATGTGCTTTATCAGCATGAAAATGAAAATCAGCATGCATGAAAATCAGGTGCTTTATTTGCGTCTGATGACAGAAACCAGGCTTGAACATACACTCGAGAAAGAAATATATATTCTCCTCAAATAATTCTTCTCTCTAGGAGAAGATATTTATTTTAGATCTATACCATGCATAGAGCCTGGTCGTCCTTTTTGGCGTTGAGGATTAAGAATTTTTTATCGTCTTCATTTTTAATTTGTGCCAAAGCATCTGAATGACCTATGTCAAAGAGGTCGTCCATGATTTCTACAAAACAAACCCTTCTATCTTTTTCCTTGACAACAGTTCTAGTCAAGTTTTTCTGTAACCGATTCCATTCATC
>CAXKVY010014474.1:0-16547 GCA_964058915.1 Tetropium fuscum | reverse complement strand
GAAGTTAAGTTCGTGTCTAAGAAAACCCCCGCCTTTTTAATAAATGTAGAACCCAAGAGAATTTCGCAGCTTTATACATAATCAAGAGGGTTGTGTCTTGCAATGAGACCATGACTTTGCATTTAAAAGCATTTAAAAGCAATTATTAACATTAAGTAGATACATAAAAAGTTTTAACCAATATTGTAAACTGAAAATGCGACTTGAAAGTTTTTCTTAAATCTCTCGTAAATTAAGCTAGAATTGGTAATTAGCTGTCGATATGCAGATAATTGCACAAATACATGTTTTATGTTGTATTTGGAACTTTTGGCACACGACCGTAACTGCTCTTTACATATTTGTCAAAAAATCTGTTTGAAGCTAAAGCTGAAATACATTGATCTGTCATTATGTAGATACAATATGTACATTGAAACAAGGTTTCTTTAAGTTAATAAGCATATGGGACAGCGTTAATTAAATATCTTGTAACACTTTTAATTTTTCGCTGTAAAATAAGTGACAATTTGGCTTGTCAAAAGAAATGTCATGGTAATTTTTTCCCATATTTTTTTTGGCTTCTTCTTTTTGTACGAGATTAAACAACTGTGCCATTTATCTGCAGTCACTCGTCGGCACCGTTTAATTTAAAGGTGATATTATTCCTCGGTACTTCACCTTTTACCCATACTAATTTCATAGGGCCCATACTAATTTCATAATTTTTCAAAAAATAGGGACAAAAGTTCTATTGAAATAGTTGTTTGAAAAACATTTTTTAAGCAACAGTTATATCTGTTTTCTGTTGATGATAGTGTAGTGGCAACTTGTATTATCCAATACAATTACAGACCTATGAGGAATTAGAGCCAACATTCGATAAAAGTACTCGTCGTTAACATCATATGCATTCATATCTGATAGTAAACCGCAATATATAAAACCTTTAGCACCGCTTCTGATTATAGATATATATGACCCCTTTTATTTATGTGGTTTTATTACTCTCTTTCATTACCAAAGAGACTAGCCTTAAAATGTAATCATTATAATTACTTACTTATTACTGAGAATATGCCTTGACTCATGCTTAAAATCTCAGCAACGTTAAATTGAGGTTTCATTTTAAGGCAAATACAATGCTTTTTCATTTAGTGCTCATAGTGGTCATGAAATGTAAAGGGATGCAAGGTTAGGGCGAACCCTTTAAGAAATTAAGAGTATAAATTAAGTTAATTAAATAAGTCAAGAAAATTATAAAACCTCCATGAAAGGAAGAGACAGATTTAAAACAATTATTATCCGTTCACGAAATGAAGCACATAGATTGTTTTCAGAGGTATCCCGGTTAATTATTTTTTTTAATGCCGATCTCCAAATACAAAGGAATTTTCATTTAGCGTACCCTACGAGTCAGTATAGGTATTGTGTAAGGTCTCCCATATTAATTAACGAAGCGTTTTGACTGCTGATATTTAAGTCGCGTTGAATTTCAGCCGACATTATACCATTAAATCTTTATATAAACGGTGTAAAATATAACACTACTCTTTTGCCGAGCAGCTTCGGCCTATTTTAACATACTTCAAAAAAAAAAAGGAGGAGGGTCTCAATTAGGTTTTTTTTTATGTTTGTTGCCTCAAAGCTCCGTCATTAACCTTTACTTTGATTATTTGAATTCATTGGACCTTGGATTCCGAAGATATACCGGGGAACTGCCCAGATACCAGATCAAAAGATCAAATGGCGAATGCACCGGTTACAATCCTAATTTATAATTTATAGATACTTAAATATCAGTCCAGCCGTTTAGGTGGAGTTCTATGAAAACACACGGATAGAAGAAATAATATATATATATATATATATATATATATATATATATATATATATATATATATATATATATATATATATATATATATATATTATATATATATATATATATATATATATATATATATATATATATATATATATATATATATATATATATATATATATATATATATTTATATATATATATATATATATATATATATATATATATATATATATATATATATATATATATATATATATATATATATATATATATATATATATATATATATATATATATATATATATATATATATAAATTAATTAATTGCATTTACCCAAATTAAAATATACGTACAAGATTTTCTTTTTTTATATATTTATATTTTTTCTTATCCTAAAGTACGCTTAACATAATAAAACCCTTTTCTGCAATAAATACAAGTGATTTATTTTCAATATCTATATCTAAATTCGAAAAATTACTACAGTAAAACATATTTAATAGTACTTACATAAATTTTGGACTATTATGTAAAAGAAACAAAAAAACACTCACTTACAATAAAAATTATTAACAAATTTTTAAGAAAAACAAAAAACTTAAAATGATGATCAAAAATGATACCAATCAAAATCTACTATACTTACTTAAACTAGGTAACTAAATTAAATTAAAAACAAACAAAAATCGATGTGATAAACTAGCAATTAATAATACTATATTATGGCACAAATTACTAGGAACTATTTTTTTTTACAGTATTAGAGTGTAAATGAGAGTTCTGGATCAGACCCCCCACCACTTTTCTCCCACCACCAATCCCACCCATTCCTTACCCCCACCAATCCCACTTTCTATTGGTCACCCCACCACTGAATCCAGCATCCTACTGGTTACCCCACTTACACATCACCCACTCCTTTCTGTTTTTAACAAATCAATGTATGGAGAGTTCTAGATCACCTTCCCATACCATAATCTCCCACCCGCTATTCCAACTTTTGAGGCTTCTGAATATTTCAACCACAGTCAAACAAGAGTAATGGCTTACAATACTAGTGCGTTTAATTTACCGGAACTTGATGAACTTGACAAGTTGATTTTTCAAATAGTATTCCACCAACTTTTCAGAATAAAAATGAGTGCGTAGTAATAGGTGAACGGAGATACCAGCTGAACAAATCGAAATGTAAATTCGTATCTGTTGGATTAGCGTATGATTTCCAGTACGAACCATGCATAAAATTAAGTGGAACTAAATGTGATACTGTAGTATTTAACCAAGATGAGTGGAAGTGTTTCCTCACATACCAAGGGGTTATAACGAACTACTTTTATATTAACGATGTTATGCAACCGATGGATGTAGGAAACTTTCGTATAGAGTTTGAGAAAAGATCACATTCCCGATTTATAAAAATCTTTAAAAATAATTCCTATGTATGTCTGGGATATGAAACAATATCTAGATTATGGGAGTCCTTACCCCTGATCGAGTATCGGCTTGATATGCTAGAAAGATTGCAATTTAAAAACTATTTCAGTGTTGTACAAAAAGGGGTGCAATGTCAATTCGTTCAATCAGGAGATGTGCTTGAAAATGCACTAAACATAGTTAACAAAAATCGTAATAGTGAAAATGTGGTAATGATTATGGAATTAATTTATACTCATCCTGAAGTGTTTACGAGTGAGTGAAGTGTTCCTAGACAATTCGTCTAGGAAGAAATACTGGGAAATTGTAGCTATCGAAGTTAATGATAGGTATAAGACTGTTTGTAACTAAGACTATATTTAATAATGTATTTACGTACAATTTAAAAGTAAAAATAAAAGTAGTAGCAAGTAGAAAGCGTGAAAATATTGGAGTGTCTTTATACAGAGCGAATGCGTCAATTACCCGGCCCTGGAATTATCTGAACTTTTTTAAAAAGTATTTTTTGATGTGTAAACATCTCTTACGGCGATATGAGAGTAAATTTCGGGAAATGGGACAGAAATGTTAAAGCGAATGTTACATCATAACCCATCATTATCATGCACAGTACCTACCTACTAAATTAATTCAGCTACTATCCGATAGATGGCGTTTACAGCGCCAACCTCCATGGTGTGTGTGTGTGTGTGTGTTGTGGTGCCTACCTTATTAAAAAAAGTCCTGATGTGAGTATCGAATTAGCGATCCCTGGTTTGGAAAGCGGGGCTTGAACCGCTGCACCATCATATCACTGCTATATGCATTGTTAAATCTCGTATACTTGTTGCTTTGTTAGGGTGGCGGTTAGCGTGCGCATGATGCAAGTGCAAGTACATTCTACTCAGGGCCTGTGTGGCAGTTAAAATAGTTAAAATATTAGGGTGTAGGTGGATTATTGTCATGACGACATATATATATATATATATATATATATATATATATATATATATATATATATATATATATATATATATATATATATATATATATATATACATATATATATATATAATATAAAATATTTTTTTTAAATTATATTTATGAAAAAATCGCATACCGTTACCGCATACGAGATGTTTACACATCAGTCTCGAGAACTAGCAGGCTCGCTCATTTTTTTTGTCTTTAATTTTGATATCATCCTTTTTTTGGGTATACCCTTCATAACCTAGATTAGTAAAGAAATTATTTTTGAGCGATATTGTCTCAAAGCGGGGGGTGTTCTGGAGGGTGACCATAAATTGAAAGGGAAAAATTAGTATGTTCAAGAGAGGCCTATAATGAACCGCATCCAATTTTTCTCCGATTTACAACAATGTAAATCTACCTGACGCCTAGGCTATTACGTTCATCTTATAGCTATCAGAACCGATGGACGTAAACCGCCCTTTCCTTCTAAGCCGGAAGAACTTCGATGAATGTTTCATTTTTAATATCCACCTTTGGTAGGTCGTAATATTAAAATTCCATGTACAGCACTCGTATGTCCCTTACATACTTACGGACTTCCTTGGAATTTGAAGGGAAAAATCAATGTTCAGACGCAGCCTTATGTGTTTTATGGCACCATTAATGACTTAGTTAACCATAACAACCATAATTTACATTCCAAAGATATATCTCGGAGGCTGGTATATCAATTACAGGACCCTCGCCTCGTATAGCAATCTATTGTCTTTACCTGATTCGCACAATTCGAAATTTGTCAATAATAACTTGCCGACTTACCCCAAAATATGCGAGATATGATGAAAGAACTATTCAAAAATGGAATCTGAGGTTAAAGTCCTCAGAATCTCCTAATGAGACGATGAGGTCTCATTAGGAGAGCTGCGTCTGTGGTTCTCCTAATTGATCCCTAAATCACGCTAGATTTATAAATAAAATTGCACACTTAATAAACCTTAATGGTAGCACTGGTAGTTGCTACAATTTTATTTTATTATATAACGCAATAATTAATTCAATTAATATTTGTATATACGATTCGTGCAGGATTATAATATAGAGGAGAGAAAAATATAGAGGAAATACAGGTACACTCACGAGCGGTGGAAAGTAAACAACTCTTATAAATATTTACTTATACTATCTAAAACACTCGGAGTAGTTTCCACAAACACCAAAACACTTTCACTTCGCTCGACGCGCGTTTCGCCAACCAAGTTGGCATCATCCGGAGACGATTAAAACTAATCTTAAACTACAAAATCTACCATATTTATACTATTTTTCCGCTGACGTCACTAATGATATCACCGTGAAATTTACGCGTGACTAATCACGCTTCAATGATCGGTTGCTAAGCAACGCGTAAAGCGGGCTACGGTATGATATCACCGTGAAATTTACGCGTGACTAATCCCGCTTCAATCATCGGTTGCTAAGCAACGCGTAAAGCGGGCTATACGGGATAGGTCCCTTGTCGCTATTCATACTACTATTACATTTTACAATTTCTATGCTCTCAAATGCATCCAACTGTCTATTATTGGTAACATTTCTAACTAATCTTAAATTACTAATATCTATTCTATGATTGTTATCAAAAGCATGTTGTGCAACACTAGACTTATCTGTTCTTCCATATTTTAGATGAGCCATATGTTTTTTAAATCTGGTGTTAATTGACCGTCTCGTTTGTCCAATATATTTTCGATCACAATCATTACAACTAATTTCGTAAATCCCAGACCTTTCATTTGGAACAATTTTATCCTTTGGATTGTCTAAAAGTTGTTGTAATTTGTTGCTCGACGAATGAATCGCTGTTATACCCACGTTTTTGAAAACCTTACTCAAACCACGAGTAAACCGGGGTTCGTATGGGATGGATACATATTTTGGAGCCTCTATATCCTTTTGAAAGGTCGTAGAATAATAAATAATAATAATTTTGCTTAGCAACCGATCATTGAAGCGGGATTAGTCACGCGTAAATTTCACGGTGATATCATACCGTAGCCCGCTTTACGCGTTGCTTAGCAACCGATCATTGAAGCGTGATTAGTCACGCGTAAATTTCACGGTGATATCATTAGTGACGTCACCGGAAAAATAGTATAAATATGGTAGATTTTGTAATTTAAGATTAGTTTTAATCGTCTCCGGATGATGCCAACTTGGTTGGCGAAACGGCCGTCGAGCGAAGTGAAAGTGTTTTGGTGTTTGTGGAAACTACTCCGAGTGTTACAGTTACATCAAAGGTTCCAGCCCTATCCAGTATACTATCTACTTATAAATATTTTTGTACGCTCTAGCTATTTTTGTTCACTTACCGTGCATGTTTCCAGAACGGTAAGGACCCCTTACCGCTCTAGAACGGTAAGTAACACTTACTGTTCTCAAACAGGAAGTAAATAATTGTCAAAATTGACATTTTTAACTTCGCACTGATTTAGAATGGTTTTCTTAAATTCAGTTTAAAATTTAATTGCATCATGTTGATTAATTGGACTCTGGGCAAATAAGAAGGTGGATTTTAACACATTTAAGCTTTTAACGAAACAATTTCCTCCAATTTTATCACTTCTCCATTGGCAGCTCGACTACAACATATTTCACATAGATCAAGAATACAAAGCCCGGTTTACACAATTACGCAGAGATCAGAGATGATCACTGACAATCACGGATATTAAGTCAGGTTCACACATACAATAGATTAACATATATTTATTGAATTAAAAGAACGATGTATGTTAAATCTATTTATTTATATTAAAATTAAAAGAAGTTATAAGAAAAAAACTAGTTCATTTTTTGTTGTTTGTTTTGTTTTTCACTGTTTGTTTAATGATAATTGAAGCATGCAGATGGACAGAACTATTTTTCTGAATGATCAGATCATATCCCAAAGCAATTAAAAAAGTTTCCCCGATATTGGCAGAAATTTCTTTATTCATTATTCTTAAATTCTTACATTACCACAACTAAACTACTAAAAACCACAACCTATTCAATAGGGTTGCGTAGTAGGTATATCATGCTACGGATGTCTATAAGATGTTAGGTAAGTAAAAAATGCGGCAATGCGAATGTCTGGGACAAAATAAAATGTCTTTCTCTGTTCCTATTCAAGTACATTTACAATAACAAAAGGCCAAACACGTGGATCGACAAAAATATTCATATATGCGATAACTGTTGTGAAGTTACATAACTCTACTAATAAAGATAAATAATATTGGGATTAGTAGTATTTCATTATCGGAATATATTGTTATTGAAATAGTAGCTTAAAAACGTAGTTCTATTATATATTACGTTTTGTCTTTGTCATTAGCTACATGAATATTATTTTGATATAGCAATTGGGTTTGTATCGTGACTGACATATAATTAATATTAATTAATTAATTAGGGAAGCGATAAATGGGTTTAAACGCTATTCGTAAAGCCATTCTGTCTACTTAGATTGTGGAATAATTTATGGCTAACCAACTAACCAGCAGAAAACAAAATATTTTTAAAACATTTTCAAAGAGCTTTGGAAAAACCGGATACCGTTACGGCATACAAGATGTTTACACATCAGTCTCGAGTACTAGCAGACTCGCTCATTTTTTTAAAAATATCTCGGCTCCCTTTTAACATACTACTGAAGTCGAGGTACCGTTGAAGAGGGCGCGGCGTGCGCTACAACTTTGCTTCTTATGACTTTTGTCACATCCGAAAGGATAACCCTTTCGGATGCGACGGGAGCGGGGCAAACATTTTCGAAGCAGAATATTTTTTTTGCAACTAAAAAGTCATTTGCAACATATTTTTAAATATTATATGTATATAATTCATCATATTTAATGCGTTAGTGTACGGGGAAATTATGGAACAAACATTGTGGACATTTTCAGCTGGAGTAATAGGAGAGAAAACAAACGCAGCGCATTTAGTTTTTCTTTTTATTTTAAAACATCTTTGGTGACGCTTTTCATACTTGAATATGTATATATTCACTACTACATAAGATTTGATTTGTAATGTACATGTGGACTCTTTTCGACATCACCACTGAGGTGGAGTCCGAGGCTCATTTTTTTAGTCCAAGGCGCAAAATATCGTCTCCATAAATGTCTATTAAACGTTTCTCTATGGATCTGGTAAACTAAATTAAACTTCAGGTAAACTAAATTAAAATAAGAGGTGTTATAGCATCTCTAGAATGTTCAGAGAATACCTTTTCAGATATCACCATTTGTTAATGAGAAGGCGGCCCTTTCGCAGCTTATATTACTCTCCAACTCTCCAATATGCTCCGATATTTCTGATCCGACATTTTATCTACCCCCCAAAAAGTTTCTGGCTTACAAATTCTGCTTAAAATACAAAATAATTATATCCCCAATCATATTCATAAATTAATTTTCAAACGCATTCCTTAAACACATTTACTACACCTGAATTAAAAGTCTAGACTTAATTCCTAAATTTACTAAGAATAAACCAAACATTTTCAGACCTATGTGTTTTACGGACACAACTGTACATATCCAGCAATACATCAAAGTTTTCCAAAAGTAGGCATACATGTAGGCTGAAAGGCTTGCATTTAAATTTGTTTAAATGTACGTTCTCAGTTAAAAATACATGATTCCAGTACACAATGATTTCTTTACTATGTATGTCGCAGGTGTCACAGAGAGGATCAGTAAAATACTGAAGAAACGAAACATGGCAGAAAGTTAAACTGTTAAGAACATTGATCAAGAATAAATCCAAGAAGAAAAATAAAGATCAATATCCAAAATTACAAATAGGTGTACCCTAACCACTGATAGGTGTAAACTAATAGCTGTAAACTAATATGCGAATGTGGTGAGTTATGTCGGTCAGACTGGTAGGTCAGTAGAATGTAGGATTACAGAACATCAGAATTACAGAGGATTACAGAAGATATGTTTGACTTGGGAAAATTCAATAGCCAGCTGTAACAGGTCATGATTACTGAGAAAGAAATCATCCCCAATATATTCCTAATCATCCCTAGTATTTTAATTCGTAATGTTACAATTTGACTTACATGGACTATAAGACTGGCCAGGAAATCAATTCAACAAATTACATTAAAGTGCGTATTTTCAACAAATAACAGGATAAGTAACGTTGAAAAGAGGGAAACCCATTCTGCGAAGATTTGGAAAATCGGTAATAATTAGCGGAAAAAAAACGAATAATCGTCTTCTGCCACTTTATTTCTAACGTCCACAAAGAAACTCATTTTAGAGCAATTCAATATACCCATTCAGAAACTAGTGAAAGAAATTTCCGCGCCAGGCTTTGTGTGGAGATATAATGTGCATGGATGAAATCCACATCCGCTCTCCTTAAAGGGTGGTTTGTTGACGAAGGGCTAGATATCCTTAGGGAACTTTAGGGATTTTATCGATGGAAATTAATTCAAATCCGTATTAACGTTGACGAAAGACTAAAAAATAAACGAAGATAAAATGAAATATAACGAATTAAACGCACTTAATGTTACACAATCTAATGTCAAGAAATATTTAGAAAAGTATTGATATGCCCTCACGGACGGATGGCTTCCGCATCATGTGTGTGGTATCGCAAATTATGTTAAGAGTAATGTAAAACATGTTGCATGTGGCGCATATAACATGGCGCCTAGTAGGTATCGCGGGTACGTATAAAAAGTACTACAGCCGGTGATTCTTGCGCGGGTTCTGATCTAAATTCACCCTTAAGCCATATGGTAATATATGCGAATATCTAAGTTAGGGTACATTTTTTTGAAAACTTTTTCATTTGCCTAATCTTTGTTATTATAATCTCCGTTTGAAATAAATTACCATAAGTTATAATAAACTTAACTAGAATGGAATCGTTCAAGAAAGATACATACTTTCTGTATATTCTTCGTCAAATAACATGAATAAAGTTTCTGATCTTAAACTTGTGACACAATTTTCTATTCCTTCCAATATATTTACTTTGCTCGTGTATAATTAAGTTTACAGTTATCTAGGAAGGTATAGGGATGTTTATATATGGAGCCTAATAAGTTAGTACTAGTCATTTTTATAAGAAATTCAAAATATGTTATTTATTTGGCGGAAAGTTATCATTCAAATAAGATATAATTCAAATTCTTCTTTCTAGTTTATGTCACTGGAGGTATAAAGTAGGGGTGGAGGGGGCTAGTTGTCACAATTTTGAATTTAAGTGGAAAATTTTCAAAATTATTAATATTGATAATACCTTAATTTTTATATTAAATAAAAGTAACATTCGGCTACAATATTTTGTATACAAAATAGAACAAAACATTAAACACAAAAATATTATTCCATTTTTTATAAGCGATGTATATGTGACAACGTACTCAGAGAAAGGGACTAGATGCACAATTGTCGGGGTTAGTTGTCACATTTGTAAAACAATATAAATATATTAAAAATAAAAATGATAAACATACAGTGTGCCCACGGGTGTATAGTTGAAAAAAGAGAAAACTTTTTTATTTGTTGCTGCACGAAAAAAAATATTCTTCATTAAAAAATCTGACCTATCACCTATGGACTTCTTTTTATGGGGAATTTTGAAGCAAAAAGTGTACGCTGATGGCCTCGCATACGGTCCATTTAACAAACGAGTGGCGCACGAGACAGCAATCACATACACAAAATTTTTCAAGACCAAATTTTAAAAATAATGCAAACCAAACCCCGCAACCAATACAAAGACCTAATTTTCAACCAAAATCCATCATTCCATCAGTATAAGCAAAATCCATGACCATTTCAGTAACAAAATCAGAATTAGCAACAAAATTTTCAACAAAATTCAGGAATGAGAACAAATGCAAATTACCCAAATCAAAACAGGCCCTCAGCAACCCAATCAAACTCAAATTTTAATATAATCCCGCAAAATAATGAAGAATGTGATCAATTTGATTATACTTATTTGAAAATTTTCACGATTCTTCATTTTCAACCGATCCCCCGGACTATCAACCAGACCAAACACTGAACACATTGACAAATCAAATTCAAACAATGAATTTCCAGAATTTCAACCCCGATGTGAACTTCCCATAAAAGATATTTTTCTAAACCCGATATTAACTGTAAAGTCAAAAAAATCTTTATTATATAAATGACATCACAAATAAATTTAAAATTTTGATTGACTCTAGAGCTGGTTTAACCATTTCAAGCGTTAGGCATCCTCAAACAAATGGATCACTAGAATGATTTCATGCAGCTCTTACCAAAATGATAAGAGTACACCTCTCAGAAAACCCAGACGAACATCCTTTTAACAAAAATTCAGTAAACAAAACGCACGGATTTACACCGTACCAGTTAATTTTCGGACACACATCCAGTAGACCCCCCGAGACATTACACAACGAAAAAAACCTGATTACAAAGTACATACGAGATCTTAATAATAGAATATCTAACTATTATAAAGTTGCCCGATCTCGAACTCAAACACAAAAAGAAAACGCTAAGGTACGCTTCGCTAAACACGTCCCCGAAAACCGTTACGAATATCAAGTAAAGGACAAAGTTTGCGTCAAAGAATCACAAATTACAGATAATCCAATACACGATAATTCCAATTAATAACACCGTAGGAGTATACTATCACGAAGACATTAAGATTGACATTACTCACGACAAATGGACACTTTTGGTACAAAAAAATATAACATCCAAGATCTTATGTGACGAGATCATATCTCGTAATTTTGTGATATTTTGTATATTAAAATTAAGTCTTGTACACAAGAAACAAGTAGATTGAGAATAAATGTTTTATTTGGTTTAGAGAGGAATGTTTAAACATAAATTCTCACAAGAAATGTTTTAATTGGTATTTTATAAAAAAAAGAAGATCTTTAATCCGTAATAACCTAGGATTAGTTTGAAATAAAAACGGAAATGATTTAATATAAACTAAAATTTTATTTATCTATTCAAATTTATACCGAACGCAGAATCCATTTCATTGCTCTCAAATTCTAATTCTATCATCAATTAAGTATCTTAGGTTTATTTGCGTGTTTATTATTTACTACTTATTATTTTCCCCAGAAACATTAAGTTCTTGAGAAATGACTATCTTTACGCCTTGACGTAACCCTTTTGTTTCTTTGATTGCGCAGACTGTGAGGTTCGCAAAAGTTATTTTTTATGAAGTGTGCATTTATTAAATCTTAAATATGGATTTTCGCCCGAGCGATGGTGGCATCAATCATATAAGTAACAGCAATCATTCTTCCCTGGCTCCTTCGTGAAATCACCTAAAAAATGATAAATGCTCTGGTCGATCCACGTAACAGTAATAATTTACCATCGCTTTAACCGCGGCTATAGCTGGGATTAAAAAGTGCCCGAAATCCGGAAAGTCGTTATATAATGATGAGGATCGAACAGGAACGTATTTTTTGTGGTTACTTGTTCACCGAGTGAAATAATAAATCTCCAGAGTGATATCATGAAACGGAGGGATTTGAAAAATGTGAGCTTTGTCGCTTCGGTGACAGAGATAAGATACTTCACCCTTAGGAATCACATGTGTCGGTGTGACCAGTGTTACGATGAGATATGTTTAGGTTTGGAGTCGGATCTAGAAGGGTAAAATTCCAATATTTACACGATTTTTTGTTATCAGTTTTTTCATATCATACTAATTTGTGTGGAAATATTTTTGTTCTTATTAGACTCCTCCATATCCATTAATTTCCTAAGTGAAAATAATTGCTGCACTGAGTTATTAGATTTAGAGAAACTTTTCGTTGGCTATTAATGTTTAGGCAACTCTGAAAGTTCTGGAAATTCAAATGTATCCAATTTAATGTATTATGTAAATAAACCCGTGAGTAAACCGAAGCCTTGAAAAGTAATATAGAAATGATTGTACCCCATTTTGATATTAAAAACTTGTCATTCACTCAACAATGATGTAAAATTCAAATAAATTACATAGATTTATATCACCCGAATTCATAGTTAATCAATAATCACTATTACCCCAGCGTTCGCGACCCGCAGTGACGTTCAGCCGTGACGGCTAGCCGTAATGATAGTGTAATTTGGTTAAACCGTCTGCGTCTGCGATTTCGGCAGTTGTTGTCCGGGTTCAACAGTGAAAAGTGCTTAAAAATGGATCCGGAAGTATTAGCAGCATTGCTTTTGATTGAAGATGACGAAGATGATATTCTGAATATTTTCGCGAATCTGGAAATCCTTGAAATGAATATAAAGATTTATTTTCATGATCATACAAACATGGAAATTCTCTCACTTGGTCTATTAATATTTCATCATCGGTATGTGAAAACGACTTGGCCATTTTCACTTTTTTATACTTCAGATTACACTAAAATATATTATCCACTCAATTATGTTGTAAACCGCGAGTCTGCAACATACAGGGGTCGGCGTTTCAGCCGGCGCTCGCGTCTCGGCATGTTTTTGAGCACTCAGGACGCAGCCGTTGGCGGCCGACCGCTGCGTCCGTAGACGGAGCCGTTTCAACGAAATCATTCTCATTAAAACACATTGTACATGTGCTCGACTGCTGAACGTCGCGGAGGGTCGCGAACGCTGGACGTCGCAACGAAATCGCACCTTAAGGTTGCCAGTTAGTTGCCCAGCCATTCTGGAACTTGCAAATTGACGTGTTGCAGTGCAGAGCCTTAATTTGGTGGTAGAGAGGGAAGGCCTGGCGTCGTCCTTCGGAGGTGGATTTTAGGACTGAGGCGAAGGGCTATGCGCAGGCTATGCATAATTTATATTTATTTGTGTTATCTGCCAAGCTTAAATTCATTTCATTTCAAAACTTCAAAACTTAAAGAGTAAACAGATGTTTAACTACCAAAAAGTAAAACATCTAAAATCCATTGTCCTATTGTATTATTAGACCCCCGACGGTACGTCTCATAAAAATCATGTTATTCCTCAGTTGGCCGTGTCATTTAATTTATGGTTTCCGATATGGGCAGAATGGCCAAAGCATTACCCCGAAGATAATAGTAGAATATTACTTTCATAAAACGTAGGAGCAGCTAACTAATTAATGCAGGAATAGTATCTCAGAAATATTATAATTTTATTGTTTCGGAGAATGAAGGATGTATGCCTAAGAGGGGATTTCAGTAGGGTTTTCTCTTCATCTGTGTACAGGCACCCCACAAATATTGTTATTATTTATCCATGTTGTGTAAAATGTTTAGTTCCTATTTTGCAACCAGATGTCGTTAGCGTACGAGAATAGTTTCCTGAGATTATGTAAGGGGTAAAGTAGATCCCGTAGGATTGGTTGAGATTTTACCCCCGGTAAGTGATATTACTTAAAGGGGATGAAAGGTCATATTTGGTCCCGCCCAGCGAGGGCTAGAGCAACAATCTTAGCCAAAATTATTCAGTTTCCGGTACGTTTTCATAAAGTAAATTCGGGTTCAAAATCAAATAGTTTACTAAGCGGAAAGTTAGTCAAAGGGAATCAATAAAGAACATTTAATAAGGAAAAGGGCTACTAATTGCCAATAAATACGTACAATACCTAAAAATATATATAGATTATATACAAATAAATATAGATTGTAATGACCATTTTTGATGATATCAGTGAGCAAGTACGTAATTATGGTTACCATTAACGTTAATATTTGATAGAAAATATCTGTTTTGTATATCTCTTTTGTATCAGTACCTCAATTAAGTAGGTGAAAACTCTGATATCCTTTATTTTATAGACAAAATCTATTAATGTGTATACGTATTTCGTGACTGTAGTTAATTAACTTATTGTCCACCAAAAACAAAACCTTTAGATAATGGTTTTAAGTTAATTGCTTTTAGGAAATTAAGTATAATAATTTAACAATTAAGAATTAATAGTTTATTAAGTATCAAGAACGATAAGGGTAACTTACCGTTTGAAGACAATGTTTATGTCTGAGAACAGTATAACCCTTAACGTTCGTGATGCTTATACTATTTTTGTACGATCGCAATAAATGAAACCGAATTTATACATTCGTATTTAATTTTTTATGTCAAAAATGAAAAAAAAAATTATGACGTTAAATAGAAATATGAATAAGAATGTCTATTTTGACAGTGTGAACCGTGCTTAATGTCCGTGATTGTCAGTGATCATCTATTATCTCTGCGTGATTGTGTAAACCGGCTTCATGTCCTTGATGTATGTGAAATAAGTTGTATTTGAGCTGTCAATAGAGAAGTATTAAAATTGGAGGGAACTATTTTATTAAAAACGTAAATGTGTTAAAATCCACGTCCGGAGTCCAATGATTCAACATAATTCAATTAAATTTTAAACTAAATCAGTCCGATGTTTAAAATGTCATTTTTGACAATTATATTTACTTACCATTCTAGATAGGTAAGTGTTACTTACCATTCTAGACCGGTACGCGTTACTTACCGTTTCGGAAACAAGCACGGTATGTAAACAAAAATAGCTAGATCGTACAAATATATAACAAATGTAAGAGATCTACCACCATGTCCCACATAACTAATTCCACTGATGAATGTTAGAAGGTGTATATTCTATCTGTAATTTTGAATATAGGTCGGTATTTTCGGCAACATTAATTTGACCAATTTTCATTACAGTTTTATATCTTACTGTCACTTACTGTCAATAGTCTTTCTGTTGATTATTTTACTTATCATTTCTTACTATAACAACTATAGTTAATCAATCACAGAAAGATAAAAAAACATACCCTACGCATAATCAAACCACAAATAATTGCAAGTAAAAAGTACATATTACTTATTATATCTAAAAAAACACACAAAACCTTCTATTATTTAATTATTTTCGATTGTAGGTCAAACTAGTTATTAAGAAACATCAGAATTTGATAAAATGTAAACCAAAGTAGAATCTGCCCCACGAAAGTTGAAGAACTGAAAGAATGTGGGATCAAAATTCAGATGTTCTCTGACGTTCTCTGTTAATAAATTAATTAAAAAGATTCCTATGTTAATTTTGTACTATACTTACTTATACAAAGAGGCCAAATTTCCATTATGCTCTGAGCTCGACAAAAGCTTTTGTTGCATATTCTATCGCCCTTCTCCCTCATACATCTTAGTTCAACTTTCGTGAGGCAGACTGTACCGACAGCGCAAGCTGTCTTCGATTATAGAAAAGCCGAGCGCAATTGGCACGTAACCAAATCCTAACAGCAGGGCATTGTTTCTAATATTCCGCATTGAAACTGTAGATCTCGTTTTATTTCGACATAATCAG
>CAXKVY010014473.1:0-22995 GCA_964058915.1 Tetropium fuscum | reverse complement strand
GCAATTTACTTAATTATTTAAGATAATTTACGTACTTAATAACTTTGTTTGCCCCTCAAGATACTATGGCCGATTGTCAAAATCAAGTGATCTAAAATGATCAATACTGTACAAAATTACATCTGAAATATTCATAGTTATATGGACTTTACATAACATATTATGGTTTATGCAGATTTTATTTACTACACATTTTTTAACATTTTTCACAAGAGCTGTCAAGGTGACGATACTGATTGCACTCGGCGTTGTGTAAAGATAGGAGATACGGCGCGACACCCGTTTGTCCTACACGGTAGTTTACCCACGTATCGGCCGTCTCGTTGCCGTGACAAACCGAAACCAACACTACGAAGTGCAGCGGAATACCAACTGATACCGATACGCGTCACTTGCTTATGCTGTGCGTGGTACGGTACGAGGTGCATGTTCGCCGCGCCCAACGACGGCAATGTTTTTTTTAGAAAGGATTGGTTACTGTGCAACTATTTTGTTAAACCTGTTTTGTTTTATGTCTGTGTATAAAATGAACACAATATATTTTCAATACAGATTAATTATAAAATTTAAATATTAATAATAATTGTAATTGGAAGTTATAGGTGAAGCACTGGCAAGCAGCCACTGGCTACTTGTCATTAAAATGTCAATGATTAATGTTTGGAGCTAGCATTCAATTAAATTATATTTCATTATTTACGTCACATCACTGGCAAACCACACGTCACCTGGCTAATCTTAGTTTACTTTAAAAAATAGCAATAACCACTCTTATGTTAATTACATTTACTAAGCTTTTCAACATGTCATATTGTTAATGTAGGCATTTCTTGCAATAAGATAAGAAGAAAAACAAAGTTTATTCTTATAAAAATATAGTCCGCTCATTCCCTAACAGTATTAATTATTTATTAAGGTTCTAGATTAATTGCATTCCAAACATCGGAAGCAAACACTTAATTTTATGCCAACTTAAAAACCATCAATCACCATAAATAATATTTATTATATTTCTATAGCAACGCGAGATGTGGACAAAATTTCAACTAACGTTGGAGTTTTTAAATTACTCTTACTGTCATTGTTTGATTATTTTTTTTAACTAAAAATGTTACAGAGATATGTGACAGACTATCCTACAGGGTAAACATTGGTCTAATTCGAGTATAAACGTATCACTTCTAATGAAGAGTGCACACGTATCTCTTACGTGTGAGGTAATATAAAACATACTAAATTTGAATAATCTTATTTGCACCCTTTCTATTGTGTTATGTGGGTGATGTAAATAGTCCTCCGCAGTAATGACGTATATTCGATCATCGATTTAACGGAAGCGATGAACAGCAAGATGGATATGTTGGTGAAATATTTGGAATTACTAACAATGAACCCAAAGCCTTTATATCTGACAGACAAACTTTCCTCAATATATTGGGGGAAGTTAAGTTCGTGTCTAAGAAAACCCCCGCCTTTTTAATAAATGTAGAACCCAAGAGAATTTCGCAGCTTTATACATAATCAAGAGGGTTGTGTCTTGCAATGAGACCATGACTTTGCATTTAAAAGCATTTAAAAGCAATTATTAACATTAAGTAGATACATAAAAAGTTTTAACCAATATTGTAAACTGAAAATGCGACTTGAAAGTTTTTCTTAAATCTCTCGTAAATTAAGCTAGAATTGGTAATTAGCTGTCGATATGCAGATAATTGCACAAATACATGTTTTATGTTGTATTTGGAACTTTTGGCACACGACCGTAACTGCTCTTTACATATTTGTCAAAAAATCTGTTTGAAGCTAAAGCTGAAATACATTGATCTGTCATTATGTAGATACAATATGTACATTGAAACAAGGTTTCTTTAAGTTAATAAGCATATGGGACAGCGTTAATTAAATATCTTGTAACACTTTTAATTTTTCGCTGTAAAATAAGTGACAATTTGGCTTGTCAAAAGAAATGTCATGGTAATTTTTTCCCATATTTTTTTTGGCTTCTTCTTTTTGTACGAGATTAAACAACTGTGCCATTTATCTGCAGTCACTCGTCGGCACCGTTTAATTTAAAGGTGATATTATTCCTCGGTACTTCACCTTTTACCCATACTAATTTCATAGGGCCCATACTAATTTCATAATTTTTCAAAAAATAGGGACAAAAGTTCTATTGAAATAGTTGTTTGAAAAACATTTTTTAAGCAACAGTTATATCTGTTTTCTGTTGATGATAGTGTAGTGGCAACTTGTATTATCCAATACAATTACAGACCTATGAGGAATTAGAGCCAACATTCGATAAAAGTACTCGTCGTTAACATCATATGCATTCATATCTGATAGTAAACCGCAATATATAAAACCTTTAGCACCGCTTCTGATTATAGATATATATGACCCCTTTTATTTATGTGGTTTTATTACTCTCTTTCATTACCAAAGAGACTAGCCTTAAAATGTAATCATTATAATTACTTACTTATTACTGAGAATATGCCTTGACTCATGCTTAAAATCTCAGCAACGTTAAATTGAGGTTTCATTTTAAGGCAAATACAATGCTTTTTCATTTAGTGCTCATAGTGGTCATGAAATGTAAAGGGATGCAAGGTTAGGGCGAACCCTTTAAGAAATTAAGAGTATAAATTAAGTTAATTAAATAAGTCAAGAAAATTATAAAACCTCCATGAAAGGAAGAGACAGATTTAAAACAATTATTATCCGTTCACGAAATGAAGCACATAGATTGTTTTCAGAGGTATCCCGGTTAATTATTTTTTTTAATGCCGATCTCCAAATACAAAGGAATTTTCATTTAGCGTACCCTACGAGTCAGTATAGGTATTGTGTAAGGTCTCCCATATTAATTAACGAAGCGTTTTGACTGCTGATATTTAAGTCGCGTTGAATTTCAGCCGACATTATACCATTAAATCTTTATATAAACGGTGTAAAATATAACACTACTCTTTTGCCGAGCAGCTTCGGCCTATTTTAACATACTTCAAAAAAAAAAAGGAGGAGGGTCTCAATTAGGTTTTTTTTTATGTTTGTTGCCTCAAAGCTCCGTCATTAACCTTTACTTTGATTATTTGAATTCATTGGACCTTGGATTCCGAAGATATACCGGGGAACTGCCCAGATACCAGATCAAAAGATCAAATGGCGAATGCACCGGTTACAATCCTAATTTATAATTTATAGATACTTAAATATCAGTCCAGCCGTTTAGGTGGAGTTCTATGAAAACACACGGATAGAAGAAATAATATATATATATATATATATATATATATATATATATATATATATATATATATATATATATATATATATATATATATATATTTATATATATATATATATATATATATATATATATATATATATATATATATATATATATATATATATATATATATATATATATTTATATATATATATATATATATATATATATATATATATATATATATATATATATATATATATATATATATATATATATATATATATATATATATATATATATATATATATATATATATATATATATAAATTAATTAATTGCATTTACCCAAATTAAAATATACGTACAAGATTTTCTTTTTTTATATATTTATATTTTTTCTTATCCTAAAGTACGCTTAACATAATAAAACCCTTTTCTGCAATAAATACAAGTGATTTATTTTCAATATCTATATCTAAATTCGAAAAATTACTACAGTAAAACATATTTAATAGTACTTACATAAATTTTGGACTATTATGTAAAAGAAACAAAAAAACACTCACTTACAATAAAAATTATTAACAAATTTTTAAGAAAAACAAAAAACTTAAAATGATGATCAAAAATGATACCAATCAAAATCTACTATACTTACTTAAACTAGGTAACTAAATTAAATTAAAAACAAACAAAAATCGATGTGATAAACTAGCAATTAATAATACTATATTATGGCACAAATTACTAGGAACTATTTTTTTTTACAGTATTAGAGTGTAAATGAGAGTTCTGGATCAGACCCCCCACCACTTTTCTCCCACCACCAATCCCACCCATTCCTTACCCCCACCAATCCCACTTTCTATTGGTCACCCCACCACTGAATCCAGCATCCTACTGGTTACCCCACTTACACATCACCCACTCCTTTCTGTTTTTAACAAATCAATGTATGGAGAGTTCTAGATCACCTTCCCATACCATAATCTCCCACCCGCTATTCCAACTTTTGAGGCTTCTGAATATTTCAACCACAGTCAAACAAGAGTAATGGCTTACAATACTAGTGCGTTTAATTTACCGGAACTTGATGAACTTGACAAGTTGATTTTTCAAATAGTATTCCACCAACTTTTCAGAATAAAAATGAGTGCGTAGTAATAGGTGAACGGAGATACCAGCTGAACAAATCGAAATGTAAATTCGTATCTGTTGGATTAGCGTATGATTTCCAGTACGAACCATGCATAAAATTAAGTGGAACTAAATGTGATACTGTAGTATTTAACCAAGATGAGTGGAAGTGTTTCCTCACATACCAAGGGGTTATAACGAACTACTTTTATATTAACGATGTTATGCAACCGATGGATGTAGGAAACTTTCGTATAGAGTTTGAGAAAAGATCACATTCCCGATTTATAAAAATCTTTAAAAATAATTCCTATGTATGTCTGGGATATGAAACAATATCTAGATTATGGGAGTCCTTACCCCTGATCGAGTATCGGCTTGATATGCTAGAAAGATTGCAATTTAAAAACTATTTCAGTGTTGTACAAAAAGGGGTGCAATGTCAATTCGTTCAATCAGGAGATGTGCTTGAAAATGCACTAAACATAGTTAACAAAAATCGTAATAGTGAAAATGTGGTAATGATTATGGAATTAATTTATACTCATCCTGAAGTGTTTACGAGTGAGTGAAGTGTTCCTAGACAATTCGTCTAGGAAGAAATACTGGGAAATTGTAGCTATCGAAGTTAATGATAGGTATAAGACTGTTTGTAACTAAGACTATATTTAATAATGTATTTACGTACAATTTAAAAGTAAAAATAAAAGTAGTAGCAAGTAGAAAGCGTGAAAATATTGGAGTGTCTTTATACAGAGCGAATGCGTCAATTACCCGGCCCTGGAATTATCTGAACTTTTTTAAAAAGTATTTTTTGATGTGTAAACATCTCTTACGGCGATATGAGAGTAAATTTCGGGAAATGGGACAGAAATGTTAAAGCGAATGTTACATCATAACCCATCATTATCATGCACAGTACCTACCTACTAAATTAATTCAGCTACTATCCGATAGATGGCGTTTACAGCGCCAACCTCCATGGTGTGTGTGTGTGTGTGTGTTGTGGTGCCTACCTTATTAAAAAAAGTCCTGATGTGAGTATCGAATTAGCGATCCCTGGTTTGGAAAGCGGGGCTTGAACCGCTGCACCATCATATCACTGCTATATGCATTGTTAAATCTCGTATACTTGTTGCTTTGTTAGGGTGGCGGTTAGCGTGCGCATGATGCAAGTGCAAGTACATTCTACTCAGGGCCTGTGTGGCAGTTAAAATAGTTAAAATATTAGGGTGTAGGTGGATTATTGTCATGACGACATATATATATATATATATATATATATATATATATATATATATATATATATATATATATATATATATATATATATATATATATATATACATATATATATATATAATATAAAATATTTTTTTTAAATTATATTTATGAAAAAATCGCATACCGTTACCGCATACGAGATGTTTACACATCAGTCTCGAGAACTAGCAGGCTCGCTCATTTTTTTTGTCTTTAATTTTGATATCATCCTTTTTTTGGGTATACCCTTCATAACCTAGATTAGTAAAGAAATTATTTTTGAGCGATATTGTCTCAAAGCGGGGGGTGTTCTGGAGGGTGACCATAAATTGAAAGGGAAAAATTAGTATGTTCAAGAGAGGCCTATAATGAACCGCATCCAATTTTTCTCCGATTTACAACAATGTAAATCTACCTGACGCCTAGGCTATTACGTTCATCTTATAGCTATCAGAACCGATGGACGTAAACCGCCCTTTCCTTCTAAGCCGGAAGAACTTCGATGAATGTTTCATTTTTAATATCCACCTTTGGTAGGTCGTAATATTAAAATTCCATGTACAGCACTCGTATGTCCCTTACATACTTACGGACTTCCTTGGAATTTGAAGGGAAAAATCAATGTTCAGACGCAGCCTTATGTGTTTTATGGCACCATTAATGACTTAGTTAACCATAACAACCATAATTTACATTCCAAAGATATATCTCGGAGGCTGGTATATCAATTACAGGACCCTCGCCTCGTATAGCAATCTATTGTCTTTACCTGATTCGCACAATTCGAAATTTGTCAATAATAACTTGCCGACTTACCCCAAAATATGCGAGATATGATGAAAGAACTATTCAAAAATGGAATCTGAGGTTAAAGTCCTCAGAATCTCCTAATGAGACGATGAGGTCTCATTAGGAGAGCTGCGTCTGTGGTTCTCCTAATTGATCCCTAAATCACGCTAGATTTATAAATAAAATTGCACACTTAATAAACCTTAATGGTAGCACTGGTAGTTGCTACAATTTTATTTTATTATATAACGCAATAATTAATTCAATTAATATTTGTATATACGATTCGTGCAGGATTATAATATAGAGGAGAGAAAAATATAGAGGAAATACAGGTACACTCACGAGCGGTGGAAAGTAAACAACTCTTATAAATATTTACTTATACTATCTAAAACACTCGGAGTAGTTTCCACAAACACCAAAACACTTTCACTTCGCTCGACGCGCGTTTCGCCAACCAAGTTGGCATCATCCGGAGACGATTAAAACTAATCTTAAACTACAAAATCTACCATATTTATACTATTTTTCCGCTGACGTCACTAATGATATCACCGTGAAATTTACGCGTGACTAATCACGCTTCAATGATCGGTTGCTAAGCAACGCGTAAAGCGGGCTACGGTATGATATCACCGTGAAATTTACGCGTGACTAATCCCGCTTCAATCATCGGTTGCTAAGCAACGCGTAAAGCGGGCTATACGGGATAGGTCCCTTGTCGCTATTCATACTACTATTACATTTTACAATTTCTATGCTCTCAAATGCATCCAACTGTCTATTATTGGTAACATTTCTAACTAATCTTAAATTACTAATATCTATTCTATGATTGTTATCAAAAGCATGTTGTGCAACACTAGACTTATCTGTTCTTCCATATTTTAGATGAGCCATATGTTTTTTAAATCTGGTGTTAATTGACCGTCTCGTTTGTCCAATATATTTTCGATCACAATCATTACAACTAATTTCGTAAATCCCAGACCTTTCATTTGGAACAATTTTATCCTTTGGATTGTCTAAAAGTTGTTGTAATTTGTTGCTCGACGAATGAATCGCTGTTATACCCACGTTTTTGAAAACCTTACTCAAACCACGAGTAAACCGGGGTTCGTATGGGATGGATACATATTTTGGAGCCTCTATATCCTTTTGAAAGGTCGTAGAATAATAAATAATAATAATTTTGCTTAGCAACCGATCATTGAAGCGGGATTAGTCACGCGTAAATTTCACGGTGATATCATACCGTAGCCCGCTTTACGCGTTGCTTAGCAACCGATCATTGAAGCGTGATTAGTCACGCGTAAATTTCACGGTGATATCATTAGTGACGTCACCGGAAAAATAGTATAAATATGGTAGATTTTGTAATTTAAGATTAGTTTTAATCGTCTCCGGATGATGCCAACTTGGTTGGCGAAACGGCCGTCGAGCGAAGTGAAAGTGTTTTGGTGTTTGTGGAAACTACTCCGAGTGTTACAGTTACATCAAAGGTTCCAGCCCTATCCAGTATACTATCTACTTATAAATATTTTTGTACGCTCTAGCTATTTTTGTTCACTTACCGTGCATGTTTCCAGAACGGTAAGGACCCCTTACCGCTCTAGAACGGTAAGTAACACTTACTGTTCTCAAACAGGAAGTAAATAATTGTCAAAATTGACATTTTTAACTTCGCACTGATTTAGAATGGTTTTCTTAAATTCAGTTTAAAATTTAATTGCATCATGTTGATTAATTGGACTCTGGGCAAATAAGAAGGTGGATTTTAACACATTTAAGCTTTTAACGAAACAATTTCCTCCAATTTTATCACTTCTCCATTGGCAGCTCGACTACAACATATTTCACATAGATCAAGAATACAAAGCCCGGTTTACACAATTACGCAGAGATCAGAGATGATCACTGACAATCACGGATATTAAGTCAGGTTCACACATACAATAGATTAACATATATTTATTGAATTAAAAGAACGATGTATGTTAAATCTATTTATTTATATTAAAATTAAAAGAAGTTATAAGAAAAAAACTAGTTCATTTTTTGTTGTTTGTTTTGTTTTTCACTGTTTGTTTAATGATAATTGAAGCATGCAGATGGACAGAACTATTTTTCTGAATGATCAGATCATATCCCAAAGCAATTAAAAAAGTTTCCCCGATATTGGCAGAAATTTCTTTATTCATTATTCTTAAATTCTTACATTACCACAACTAAACTACTAAAAACCACAACCTATTCAATAGGGTTGCGTAGTAGGTATATCATGCTACGGATGTCTATAAGATGTTAGGTAAGTAAAAAATGCGGCAATGCGAATGTCTGGGACAAAATAAAATGTCTTTCTCTGTTCCTATTCAAGTACATTTACAATAACAAAAGGCCAAACACGTGGATCGACAAAAATATTCATATATGCGATAACTGTTGTGAAGTTACATAACTCTACTAATAAAGATAAATAATATTGGGATTAGTAGTATTTCATTATCGGAATATATTGTTATTGAAATAGTAGCTTAAAAACGTAGTTCTATTATATATTACGTTTTGTCTTTGTCATTAGCTACATGAATATTATTTTGATATAGCAATTGGGTTTGTATCGTGACTGACATATAATTAATATTAATTAATTAATTAGGGAAGCGATAAATGGGTTTAAACGCTATTCGTAAAGCCATTCTGTCTACTTAGATTGTGGAATAATTTATGGCTAACCAACTAACCAGCAGAAAACAAAATATTTTTAAAACATTTTCAAAGAGCTTTGGAAAAACCGGATACCGTTACGGCATACAAGATGTTTACACATCAGTCTCGAGTACTAGCAGACTCGCTCATTTTTTTAAAAATATCTCGGCTCCCTTTTAACATACTACTGAAGTCGAGGTACCGTTGAAGAGGGCGCGGCGTGCGCTACAACTTTGCTTCTTATGACTTTTGTCACATCCGAAAGGATAACCCTTTCGGATGCGACGGGAGCGGGGCAAACATTTTCGAAGCAGAATATTTTTTTTGCAACTAAAAAGTCATTTGCAACATATTTTTAAATATTATATGTATATAATTCATCATATTTAATGCGTTAGTGTACGGGGAAATTATGGAACAAACATTGTGGACATTTTCAGCTGGAGTAATAGGAGAGAAAACAAACGCAGCGCATTTAGTTTTTCTTTTTATTTTAAAACATCTTTGGTGACGCTTTTCATACTTGAATATGTATATATTCACTACTACATAAGATTTGATTTGTAATGTACATGTGGACTCTTTTCGACATCACCACTGAGGTGGAGTCCGAGGCTCATTTTTTTAGTCCAAGGCGCAAAATATCGTCTCCATAAATGTCTATTAAACGTTTCTCTATGGATCTGGTAAACTAAATTAAACTTCAGGTAAACTAAATTAAAATAAGAGGTGTTATAGCATCTCTAGAATGTTCAGAGAATACCTTTTCAGATATCACCATTTGTTAATGAGAAGGCGGCCCTTTCGCAGCTTATATTACTCTCCAACTCTCCAATATGCTCCGATATTTCTGATCCGACATTTTATCTACCCCCCAAAAAGTTTCTGGCTTACAAATTCTGCTTAAAATACAAAATAATTATATCCCCAATCATATTCATAAATTAATTTTCAAACGCATTCCTTAAACACATTTACTACACCTGAATTAAAAGTCTAGACTTAATTCCTAAATTTACTAAGAATAAACCAAACATTTTCAGACCTATGTGTTTTACGGACACAACTGTACATATCCAGCAATACATCAAAGTTTTCCAAAAGTAGGCATACATGTAGGCTGAAAGGCTTGCATTTAAATTTGTTTAAATGTACGTTCTCAGTTAAAAATACATGATTCCAGTACACAATGATTTCTTTACTATGTATGTCGCAGGTGTCACAGAGAGGATCAGTAAAATACTGAAGAAACGAAACATGGCAGAAAGTTAAACTGTTAAGAACATTGATCAAGAATAAATCCAAGAAGAAAAATAAAGATCAATATCCAAAATTACAAATAGGTGTACCCTAACCACTGATAGGTGTAAACTAATAGCTGTAAACTAATATGCGAATGTGGTGAGTTATGTCGGTCAGACTGGTAGGTCAGTAGAATGTAGGATTACAGAACATCAGAATTACAGAGGATTACAGAAGATATGTTTGACTTGGGAAAATTCAATAGCCAGCTGTAACAGGTCATGATTACTGAGAAAGAAATCATCCCCAATATATTCCTAATCATCCCTAGTATTTTAATTCGTAATGTTACAATTTGACTTACATGGACTATAAGACTGGCCAGGAAATCAATTCAACAAATTACATTAAAGTGCGTATTTTCAACAAATAACAGGATAAGTAACGTTGAAAAGAGGGAAACCCATTCTGCGAAGATTTGGAAAATCGGTAATAATTAGCGGAAAAAAAACGAATAATCGTCTTCTGCCACTTTATTTCTAACGTCCACAAAGAAACTCATTTTAGAGCAATTCAATATACCCATTCAGAAACTAGTGAAAGAAATTTCCGCGCCAGGCTTTGTGTGGAGATATAATGTGCATGGATGAAATCCACATCCGCTCTCCTTAAAGGGTGGTTTGTTGACGAAGGGCTAGATATCCTTAGGGAACTTTAGGGATTTTATCGATGGAAATTAATTCAAATCCGTATTAACGTTGACGAAAGACTAAAAAATAAACGAAGATAAAATGAAATATAACGAATTAAACGCACTTAATGTTACACAATCTAATGTCAAGAAATATTTAGAAAAGTATTGATATGCCCTCACGGACGGATGGCTTCCGCATCATGTGTGTGGTATCGCAAATTATGTTAAGAGTAATGTAAAACATGTTGCATGTGGCGCATATAACATGGCGCCTAGTAGGTATCGCGGGTACGTATAAAAAGTACTACAGCCGGTGATTCTTGCGCGGGTTCTGATCTAAATTCACCCTTAAGCCATATGGTAATATATGCGAATATCTAAGTTAGGGTACATTTTTTTGAAAACTTTTTCATTTGCCTAATCTTTGTTATTATAATCTCCGTTTGAAATAAATTACCATAAGTTATAATAAACTTAACTAGAATGGAATCGTTCAAGAAAGATACATACTTTCTGTATATTCTTCGTCAAATAACATGAATAAAGTTTCTGATCTTAAACTTGTGACACAATTTTCTATTCCTTCCAATATATTTACTTTGCTCGTGTATAATTAAGTTTACAGTTATCTAGGAAGGTATAGGGATGTTTATATATGGAGCCTAATAAGTTAGTACTAGTCATTTTTATAAGAAATTCAAAATATGTTATTTATTTGGCGGAAAGTTATCATTCAAATAAGATATAATTCAAATTCTTCTTTCTAGTTTATGTCACTGGAGGTATAAAGTAGGGGTGGAGGGGGCTAGTTGTCACAATTTTGAATTTAAGTGGAAAATTTTCAAAATTATTAATATTGATAATACCTTAATTTTTATATTAAATAAAAGTAACATTCGGCTACAATATTTTGTATACAAAATAGAACAAAACATTAAACACAAAAATATTATTCCATTTTTTATAAGCGATGTATATGTGACAACGTACTCAGAGAAAGGGACTAGATGCACAATTGTCGGGGTTAGTTGTCACATTTGTAAAACAATATAAATATATTAAAAATAAAAATGATAAACATACAGTGTGCCCACGGGTGTATAGTTGAAAAAAGAGAAAACTTTTTTATTTGTTGCTGCACGAAAAAAAATATTCTTCATTAAAAAATCTGACCTATCACCTATGGACTTCTTTTTATGGGGAATTTTGAAGCAAAAAGTGTACGCTGATGGCCTCGCATACGGTCCATTTAACAAACGAGTGGCGCACGAGACAGCAATCACATACACAAAATTTTTCAAGACCAAATTTTAAAAATAATGCAAACCAAACCCCGCAACCAATACAAAGACCTAATTTTCAACCAAAATCCATCATTCCATCAGTATAAGCAAAATCCATGACCATTTCAGTAACAAAATCAGAATTAGCAACAAAATTTTCAACAAAATTCAGGAATGAGAACAAATGCAAATTACCCAAATCAAAACAGGCCCTCAGCAACCCAATCAAACTCAAATTTTAATATAATCCCGCAAAATAATGAAGAATGTGATCAATTTGATTATACTTATTTGAAAATTTTCACGATTCTTCATTTTCAACCGATCCCCCGGACTATCAACCAGACCAAACACTGAACACATTGACAAATCAAATTCAAACAATGAATTTCCAGAATTTCAACCCCGATGTGAACTTCCCATAAAAGATATTTTTCTAAACCCGATATTAACTGTAAAGTCAAAAAAATCTTTATTATATAAATGACATCACAAATAAATTTAAAATTTTGATTGACTCTAGAGCTGGTTTAACCATTTCAAGCGTTAGGCATCCTCAAACAAATGGATCACTAGAATGATTTCATGCAGCTCTTACCAAAATGATAAGAGTACACCTCTCAGAAAACCCAGACGAACATCCTTTTAACAAAAATTCAGTAAACAAAACGCACGGATTTACACCGTACCAGTTAATTTTCGGACACACATCCAGTAGACCCCCCGAGACATTACACAACGAAAAAAACCTGATTACAAAGTACATACGAGATCTTAATAATAGAATATCTAACTATTATAAAGTTGCCCGATCTCGAACTCAAACACAAAAAGAAAACGCTAAGGTACGCTTCGCTAAACACGTCCCCGAAAACCGTTACGAATATCAAGTAAAGGACAAAGTTTGCGTCAAAGAATCACAAATTACAGATAATCCAATACACGATAATTCCAATTAATAACACCGTAGGAGTATACTATCACGAAGACATTAAGATTGACATTACTCACGACAAATGGACACTTTTGGTACAAAAAAATATAACATCCAAGATCTTATGTGACGAGATCATATCTCGTAATTTTGTGATATTTTGTATATTAAAATTAAGTCTTGTACACAAGAAACAAGTAGATTGAGAATAAATGTTTTATTTGGTTTAGAGAGGAATGTTTAAACATAAATTCTCACAAGAAATGTTTTAATTGGTATTTTATAAAAAAAAGAAGATCTTTAATCCGTAATAACCTAGGATTAGTTTGAAATAAAAACGGAAATGATTTAATATAAACTAAAATTTTATTTATCTATTCAAATTTATACCGAACGCAGAATCCATTTCATTGCTCTCAAATTCTAATTCTATCATCAATTAAGTATCTTAGGTTTATTTGCGTGTTTATTATTTACTACTTATTATTTTCCCCAGAAACATTAAGTTCTTGAGAAATGACTATCTTTACGCCTTGACGTAACCCTTTTGTTTCTTTGATTGCGCAGACTGTGAGGTTCGCAAAAGTTATTTTTTATGAAGTGTGCATTTATTAAATCTTAAATATGGATTTTCGCCCGAGCGATGGTGGCATCAATCATATAAGTAACAGCAATCATTCTTCCCTGGCTCCTTCGTGAAATCACCTAAAAAATGATAAATGCTCTGGTCGATCCACGTAACAGTAATAATTTACCATCGCTTTAACCGCGGCTATAGCTGGGATTAAAAAGTGCCCGAAATCCGGAAAGTCGTTATATAATGATGAGGATCGAACAGGAACGTATTTTTTGTGGTTACTTGTTCACCGAGTGAAATAATAAATCTCCAGAGTGATATCATGAAACGGAGGGATTTGAAAAATGTGAGCTTTGTCGCTTCGGTGACAGAGATAAGATACTTCACCCTTAGGAATCACATGTGTCGGTGTGACCAGTGTTACGATGAGATATGTTTAGGTTTGGAGTCGGATCTAGAAGGGTAAAATTCCAATATTTACACGATTTTTTGTTATCAGTTTTTTCATATCATACTAATTTGTGTGGAAATATTTTTGTTCTTATTAGACTCCTCCATATCCATTAATTTCCTAAGTGAAAATAATTGCTGCACTGAGTTATTAGATTTAGAGAAACTTTTCGTTGGCTATTAATGTTTAGGCAACTCTGAAAGTTCTGGAAATTCAAATGTATCCAATTTAATGTATTATGTAAATAAACCCGTGAGTAAACCGAAGCCTTGAAAAGTAATATAGAAATGATTGTACCCCATTTTGATATTAAAAACTTGTCATTCACTCAACAATGATGTAAAATTCAAATAAATTACATAGATTTATATCACCCGAATTCATAGTTAATCAATAATCACTATTACCCCAGCGTTCGCGACCCGCAGTGACGTTCAGCCGTGACGGCTAGCCGTAATGATAGTGTAATTTGGTTAAACCGTCTGCGTCTGCGATTTCGGCAGTTGTTGTCCGGGTTCAACAGTGAAAAGTGCTTAAAAATGGATCCGGAAGTATTAGCAGCATTGCTTTTGATTGAAGATGACGAAGATGATATTCTGAATATTTTCGCGAATCTGGAAATCCTTGAAATGAATATAAAGATTTATTTTCATGATCATACAAACATGGAAATTCTCTCACTTGGTCTATTAATATTTCATCATCGGTATGTGAAAACGACTTGGCCATTTTCACTTTTTTATACTTCAGATTACACTAAAATATATTATCCACTCAATTATGTTGTAAACCGCGAGTCTGCAACATACAGGGGTCGGCGTTTCAGCCGGCGCTCGCGTCTCGGCATGTTTTTGAGCACTCAGGACGCAGCCGTTGGCGGCCGACCGCTGCGTCCGTAGACGGAGCCGTTTCAACGAAATCATTCTCATTAAAACACATTGTACATGTGCTCGACTGCTGAACGTCGCGGAGGGTCGCGAACGCTGGACGTCGCAACGAAATCGCACCTTAAGGTTGCCAGTTAGTTGCCCAGCCATTCTGGAACTTGCAAATTGACGTGTTGCAGTGCAGAGCCTTAATTTGGTGGTAGAGAGGGAAGGCCTGGCGTCGTCCTTCGGAGGTGGATTTTAGGACTGAGGCGAAGGGCTATGCGCAGGCTATGCATAATTTATATTTATTTGTGTTATCTGCCAAGCTTAAATTCATTTCATTTCAAAACTTCAAAACTTAAAGAGTAAACAGATGTTTAACTACCAAAAAGTAAAACATCTAAAATCCATTGTCCTATTGTATTATTAGACCCCCGACGGTACGTCTCATAAAAATCATGTTATTCCTCAGTTGGCCGTGTCATTTAATTTATGGTTTCCGATATGGGCAGAATGGCCAAAGCATTACCCCGAAGATAATAGTAGAATATTACTTTCATAAAACGTAGGAGCAGCTAACTAATTAATGCAGGAATAGTATCTCAGAAATATTATAATTTTATTGTTTCGGAGAATGAAGGATGTATGCCTAAGAGGGGATTTCAGTAGGGTTTTCTCTTCATCTGTGTACAGGCACCCCACAAATATTGTTATTATTTATCCATGTTGTGTAAAATGTTTAGTTCCTATTTTGCAACCAGATGTCGTTAGCGTACGAGAATAGTTTCCTGAGATTATGTAAGGGGTAAAGTAGATCCCGTAGGATTGGTTGAGATTTTACCCCCGGTAAGTGATATTACTTAAAGGGGATGAAAGGTCATATTTGGTCCCGCCCAGCGAGGGCTAGAGCAACAATCTTAGCCAAAATTATTCAGTTTCCGGTACGTTTTCATAAAGTAAATTCGGGTTCAAAATCAAATAGTTTACTAAGCGGAAAGTTAGTCAAAGGGAATCAATAAAGAACATTTAATAAGGAAAAGGGCTACTAATTGCCAATAAATACGTACAATACCTAAAAATATATATAGATTATATACAAATAAATATAGATTGTAATGACCATTTTTGATGATATCAGTGAGCAAGTACGTAATTATGGTTACCATTAACGTTAATATTTGATAGAAAATATCTGTTTTGTATATCTCTTTTGTATCAGTACCTCAATTAAGTAGGTGAAAACTCTGATATCCTTTATTTTATAGACAAAATCTATTAATGTGTATACGTATTTCGTGACTGTAGTTAATTAACTTATTGTCCACCAAAAACAAAACCTTTAGATAATGGTTTTAAGTTAATTGCTTTTAGGAAATTAAGTATAATAATTTAACAATTAAGAATTAATAGTTTATTAAGTATCAAGAACGATAAGGGTAACTTACCGTTTGAAGACAATGTTTATGTCTGAGAACAGTATAACCCTTAACGTTCGTGATGCTTATACTATTTTTGTACGATCGCAATAAATGAAACCGAATTTATACATTCGTATTTAATTTTTTATGTCAAAAATGAAAAAAAAAATTATGACGTTAAATAGAAATATGAATAAGAATGTCTATTTTGACAGTGTGAACCGTGCTTAATGTCCGTGATTGTCAGTGATCATCTATTATCTCTGCGTGATTGTGTAAACCGGCTTCATGTCCTTGATGTATGTGAAATAAGTTGTATTTGAGCTGTCAATAGAGAAGTATTAAAATTGGAGGGAACTATTTTATTAAAAACGTAAATGTGTTAAAATCCACGTCCGGAGTCCAATGATTCAACATAATTCAATTAAATTTTAAACTAAATCAGTCCGATGTTTAAAATGTCATTTTTGACAATTATATTTACTTACCATTCTAGATAGGTAAGTGTTACTTACCATTCTAGACCGGTACGCGTTACTTACCGTTTCGGAAACAAGCACGGTATGTAAACAAAAATAGCTAGATCGTACAAATATATAACAAATGTAAGAGATCTACCACCATGTCCCACATAACTAATTCCACTGATGAATGTTAGAAGGTGTATATTCTATCTGTAATTTTGAATATAGGTCGGTATTTTCGGCAACATTAATTTGACCAATTTTCATTACAGTTTTATATCTTACTGTCACTTACTGTCAATAGTCTTTCTGTTGATTATTTTACTTATCATTTCTTACTATAACAACTATAGTTAATCAATCACAGAAAGATAAAAAAACATACCCTACGCATAATCAAACCACAAATAATTGCAAGTAAAAAGTACATATTACTTATTATATCTAAAAAAACACACAAAACCTTCTATTATTTAATTATTTTCGATTGTAGGTCAAACTAGTTATTAAGAAACATCAGAATTTGATAAAATGTAAACCAAAGTAGAATCTGCCCCACGAAAGTTGAAGAACTGAAAGAATGTGGGATCAAAATTCAGATGTTCTCTGACGTTCTCTGTTAATAAATTAATTAAAAAGATTCCTATGTTAATTTTGTACTATACTTACTTATACAAAGAGGCCAAATTTCCATTATGCTCTGAGCTCGACAAAAGCTTTTGTTGCATATTCTATCGCCCTTCTCCCTCATACATCTTAGTTCAACTTTCGTGAGGCAGACTGTACCGACAGCGCAAGCTGTCTTCGATTATAGAAAAGCCGAGCGCAATTGGCACGTAACCAAATCCTAACAGCAGGGCATTGTTTCTAATATTCCGCATTGAAACTGTAGATCTCGTTTTATTTCGACATAATCAGAATTTAATAATAATCGATTACTAATATTAATTAAAATATGATATTTATTTACGTTTTTATCATAACAAAACGTAAATAATAATTTAATTTTAAGAAACAAAACACTGGCATCACAAATTAAACACTGACTATGAACCAAATACTGGCAACCTTGCATTAACGATAAGTTAACTTGTTTGTTTTCCACCAAATTATTGCTGTTTTCGGTCAGTAATACTGTAAACAGCGATTGAACAGGTCTATGTTTCTATATTTTAAATACATCGCGTAAATGGGTCATGTATGTTCCCGTGATGTTTCTGTTATGCAAGAAATGAAAATTTGGAGACCAAAATACTAATTACCTACAAAATAAATAGGTAATTCTTTAAAATAAAAACAAAATACAAATTAGTCTAAAATGATTTATTACTAGCACTGAAGATGACGAAGACTAAGTTTCCATGAACACCAAAAAACTTCTACTCGCGTTTCGCCGAATCAGAGATGATTCAGTTTTAATCGCCCTATGATCGAAGGTTGGGGCTGGTCTGAATTTACTAATTCTCTAATGTAGTTCCAAACATCATAACGTTTTTAGAAATCTAGAAACACTTCAAATACATGCATGTATAGCTACACAAACCATTTCTATATTATTCTATATACCAATACTTCTATTTATTCATACATAATTCTTCTTCACTTAAATTTAATTTTCAGTTCGGTCTATTAGAGCAAAGGATATAATTTTCGGAGACTCCAATTAAAATTTTCAATTACTATGAATTTATTCTTGAAATTATTTATTATAGAACTGCCCTTATCTGTTTGAAGGCTTTTGGTTTTACCTTCGGTTCCACCAAAACAAATAGCGTAGCATTCGTATTATCTATTAACAAATGTTATACTAGTTACTTAGCAACCTATAAATTAATATTCTTGCTATTTTTTAGTGATTTTTTTAGTGAAATATGGCGAACCAGATACGGTATTTTTATACCGGGTGTAACTGGAGCATGACTGCAAACTGAATGACTGCTGATGCACCCGCTTTTCTACTTTAGTTTTTAAGATAATTGATTTAAATTTGGGAGATAATATATCTACAGTATTAAACAGACTTACAAGTGATTGTGTGAAGTGGATTTTTAAATGTAACACCCTGTATGTTATTGCATTTTTGAACTGTGCATAATATCCTGAATCTAGGCAGGCTCGGGGATGGGCTGTGGCAGTCGAACTGACACTTGGGATATCTGCCGCGGACGTGTGGTCCCAGGTAAAAGGTAATGAGGACCAGAGTAATAAATCTCGGTAACACAGAACCATGCTATCATACATAAAAAATGTAGGGACATTGCTACCAAGCTACCCGTAATAAATAGGATGGTATGAAGAAAAGTACTCAAGTAAATAGGAGGAACGTACAAAGGGCCTGATGAGGCCTAAGTACCGTAGTGGAAGTGCAACCACTACACTCCGACCCATATACATACATACATACAATATCCTGAATCCATAATACCACATAATTGACATTTCAAACGTCAATATTTTTTATAATTTAATTTTGAGTTTTCCATATAAGTGTTCTAGGTGCGTCGTTTTATGAATTGTTTTTATTATTTTCTTCTAGAGGTAATGTTGATCGTATTTATCGCACTTTTTAATATGGCATATGAATAAATTCCTTGTTGATATCCATTTGAAAAAGTTGAGTACGGGCATTAGGTACTGAAATGTCATTTTGATGAACTTTATTTGCTCATAAATCACGTAAATCCGTATTTTAGACGGGATTTTGATTTTTCTAGCATTACACGAATCAATTACAATAAATAGGAACCGTATGGGGTACTTAAATTTAAAATTTAAAAAAAATAATTATAAAAATAGTTGAAGTTTGAATTGTTAATTATGGCTGTTGTTGGAATCAGTAAATTATACAGAATTCAAAAATGCAATAACATACAGGGTGTTCCATTTAGAAATCGAGAGTCAGTGACATCCGATTCCAGCCAAACTTGAAGTAAAAAAATGTCAAAAAATGTCGCTTATTAGGTATGTATATAGGATAACCCAAATTTAAATCAATTATCTTCAAAAATAAAGGAGACGTTTTCTGAACCTGTTACATCTAGTATATCTGTTTAAATATATTTCTGTAATTTACATGTTCTCATATTTTCTGTGAGGTTTTGATATTAATTTCCGACTTGGCTTTGGCAATTTTTCCACGATCCTGACCATTCGAGTATAGTTCAGGATTAGATCTCAACTTTCGGTTCGTATCACTTTTTTTAAGTTTAAATAAATCGCAATCCTGATTTAAGTGTAGATTAGTCTGGGATGCGCTGAAACCGCCGAAAAACTTTTTCAGTTTATGAAATATTTTATGTTTTTCGCCAGATGCATTTTCGTTTAGTTTTTTATCTGAGAGGAACTCGTTCTTGGACCTCTTTAAGTGACCTTGCGTACTTGGCCATGACGCTCTTCCTATAACAGGTGTGGGCACCTTTAAGTAGTAGCAGTCGACAGCGCTTGCTATGGCGCTAATGCTGGATTTAGTAGAACAAGCGCGAGGGCATAGGAGCTCTTCCATTCGTAATATCTCTTTATCCAAAGCCTCGAGCTCACACCTGTAAACTTTATTCTGAATTTCCAAGCGGCATATCTGCTCTCTTGGATCATCAAAGATAAATCTCCGCGTATTACTTTCAATTTTTAGTCCCATGCTCTGCATGACCGGATCGTCGCAATCTATCCTTTTAAAGACTGATTTCAGTTTTGGTAGAAATAGCAGGAACAGCGTCACCGTAGTCGAGGCTAAGATACTGATAGCTTTGGCCAAATAAGTTAACACTACGTAGTTAGAAACGAGGCTGGATATGATCACGATAATGGTGCTGAATACAGCGCTGTAAACACAAATTCCAATATACTGTGAATCGTTCAGCGCAGGCACTTTTACGTGCCTCGTCTTCCACGCCATGAATATGCCCATTATCAGTATAATGCTTTTGTAGCCGAACAATGCGATGTACCAGCCAATGGTGTTCTGGGAACGACACACTTCAACCTGCAATAGCAAATACAGACATCAGATATTTAAATACTTAATACAGAAATTTCATATGCATCACATTATTACAACGATGGAGACAAACAATTGAAAGTATATCCATGTTAGCCTGGATATACTTATATAAACGCATGGATAAATATTATAGAATGTTTCAGTATTGCAATAATTTGTGTAAAGTATAAACTGAGAAGTGATAAAAGGAAAATGGAGAATTAGGAGACCGAAATTTTAAGGAAACAAGATGAATATAAATGAATCTAATGGTGCATAGAATGTTTCAGTATTGCAATAATTTTATTAAAGTGTAAACTGAGAAGTGAGAAAAGGAAAATGGAGAATTAGGAGACCGAAATTTTAAGGAAACAAGATGAATATAAATGAATCTAATGGTGCATATTCGTCATAATTGTTAATGTTTAAATTATTTAATATATAAATTATTAAGACGTCACATAAAATTGACCGTAGTTGACAATAGAGAGAGGCAAGTGTCTTAGTATTTTACTTTCTTTAAGAAAATTTTTATTCCCCTGTTCTGATATGTAACTTCTAAAGCTGTAATTCTCTTTATCCGAGAACAGTAACAAGAAGGTAGTGCATTGCAACTATTGACACCATCAATAGCAAAGTTTAGGTTGTTAATATACGAATTCCGTATAAAATCTCAACTCTCAACAAAGTGACTGGTGAGAGGATAACGCAAATAATAACTAATAGTAACCAGCTACATGTTGTTTAATAATTCTAAAAGAAAACAGACACTACACTATATACAGGATAGTATATAATTTTATAATATATTAGTGCGAAGTGCGTGAGTGCGAAGCATTCAGTGTATAAAAAAGATGTCTTCATTCACTACTGCCGTCAACTTTGGTATTTTTGCAGTCATGCTTGAAAATTGAACTCGGGTGACGTATTATTTAGCAATTGTTCGCTAGTTTCAAATATTTTTTTAGTAGCTATAGGTGTACTTATGGATTATGATTATTGTGTATCTCACTTGAAGATTTGGTTATAGGGACTGTCTGCAGAACTGCCGCGGTAACTTACACAATATAAAAAGAGTTTTCAATTTAGCGGATGAATTTTATGTTCATCTGCGTTATTTATGACCCGAATCTAAAATCAAAATCTGTGCATCGGTTTTTCTGCCTTCTGTAATAAACTGATAATACCCGATTGAGGCATTTATTCGGAAAGCATTGCAAAATATCAGTTTTCACATATTGCGACGCAACATCCTGCAGCAAATACAACACGAAATCGGACCCCATATTTGGAAAGCAAAATGCATAAAATATTAATGTTTATTACTTTTATTAGTGTATAACTTTTATAAAATAAGGCTTTAAGCAGTCGGCTCCAGTAGACCAAGGTAAAGAATCAAGGTATAGTATCCATCGCTAAATACTATAAAACATCAAAGTATCTATGGTGGAATTATTCATGCAATAAAAACAAGAAGGAGTTGTTCCCTATTCTAATGAGACATTAAATTTTTCAACGGCGACATCTATTAGATACTAATTTATTTTTGCAGTATAGGAAACTATACAAATCAGGGTATTACAGTAAAAACGTAACATTGGGACCATCTATTTGAAAGTATCTAAACTAATATATTCCAAAGAATTTACTTTATACAATGGCAGTGATATTTTCTAAAGTTTTGGTTGTCAAAGGGAATTGCCTCTAGAAAAATGCTGTTCTTCTAGTTAAAAAAGCGAATTTTCCCCTGAAATTTTGTTAACTCCTAAAGAATGATCTTTCCGTGTTTATTAAGTTTTTTAAGTATAGCCTAAATTATATTATTTTTATCCCCCTCTTAATGCAAATATTATAAAGCGTCAATTATGGTCTGAAGCGAGTGCACTGATGAGGGTCTGACAGTCTTCCTGAAAATATATTCATAAACACTTCCTGTTATGAAATAATCCTT
>CAXKVY010014472.1:0-21220 GCA_964058915.1 Tetropium fuscum | reverse complement strand
ATTAATAAATAACAAAAACAAAACAAAAAAAAGTAACAAAACAGTTGGTAGACACTTTTATAAAGATGCTACAAAATTATTGTAAATAATTACAAGACCACAAGACAGGTCCGGAAAAGGTGTAGATTCCCTTGTTTATAGTAGGTTCTCGAAGCCTATACTTTAGAACATTAAGTTGCACGTTTATTTTAGGGTTATTTGGGAGTAGTATCTGAATACGCATACGCATACCCACACGCAAACGCACACGCACACGCATACGCATACGCATACGCATACGCATACGCATACGCATACGCATACGCATACGCATACGCATACGCATACGCATACGCATACGCATACGCATACGCATACGCATACGCATACGCATACGCATACGCATACGCATACGCATACGCATACGCATACGCATACGCATACGCATACGCATACGCATACGCATACGCATACGCATACGCATACGCATACGCATACGCATACGCATACGCATACGCATACGCATACGCATACGCATACGCATACGCATACGCATACGCATACGCATACGCATACGCATACGCATACGCATACGCATACGCATACGCATACGCATACGCATACGCATACGCATACGCATACGCATACGCATACGCATACGCATACGCATACGCATACGCATACGCATACGCATACGCATACGCATACGCATACGCATACGCATACGCATACGCATACGCATACGCATACGCATACGCATACGCATACGCAAACGCATACGCATACGCATACGCATACGCATACGCATACGCATACGCATACGCATACGCATACGCATACGCATACGCATACGCATACGCATACGCATACGCATACGCATACGCATACGCATACGCATACGCATACGCATACGCATACGCATACGCATACGCATACGCATACGCATACGCATACGCATACGCATACGCATACGCATACGCATACGCATACGCATACGCATACGCATACGCATACGCATACGCATACGCATACGCATACGCATACGCATACGCATACGCATACGCATACGCATACGGAAACGCAAACGCATACGCATAGGCATACGCATACGCATACGCATACGCACACGCACACGCATACGCATACGCATACGCATACGCATACGCATACGCATCCGCATCCGCATACGCTAAGGCTATTCTCTATGTATCTGTATCTTGTTCTGTCATATTTTCTAACTTTTGCTGTTGCTTCCGAAAATATATGTGCTTATTTTATCTTATAATATAAGGGTATTATTAAAAACCCTTATTTTATTGATGAGGAGGACGACGAGTTAGACGATCTAATTGTCAGTTTATTTAATAGGATATGAATACAGTTAAGATATAGAAGGAAGCCGTAACGGTACGAAGCACATAACGTATATCGACGGCCGTATCGATTCTGCACATGCGCAGTTCGATGCGGATACAGATTAACCTTGTAGTACGCTTTAGGTCCCTAATAAGTAGGATATCTAATTATTACTGGCTTCATGAAACTAGAAGATACGAATGCAACCAAGTGTCAAGTCCTAGAAATGTTCGGCTTCACAAAGCAGCTGAAATTATACAAGCAGTTATATCATTGTGATAACAGCATAATTAGATATATTGTGAAATTATTAATGAATGGATTGTGTTAACCTTAACTTATTGAATCCTGCTCGTTAAGGAGAGACTCTAAAGCATGTAATAATACTTGATAAGTTTAATGAGACATTAATTACATACTACATTGACACTGTTAATTTGCCCCGGCAATCTATCAAAGGCAACGGTTGAAAGTTAAAAGCAATCTTCCTAAATTCATTTAAAATTAACGGCTCGACTACAAATTTTACAGGCTTTTATCACAGTGTTTCTTATATAATGATATTGCTAGATATCGATAATTGGTTTTTGAAATATAAAAACTAATTTTTATTGTAAGGTAAAATATTTTATTATTTAATATTTAATTATGACTCCATTTATTAATTTTAATATTTAACTATGACTGCATTACCCTTCATATTTTATAAAATAGTAACTCTTCCAGTGACACCCGTCATTCAATTATCAATCAGTAACTTCTTGAATTTTAACCTCACCCTCTCCTACTAATAACGGGATGATTACATTATAGCTGAAACATCCCTCATTATAAAATTTACCAGTCTGAGCTAATCAGATTTAACGGTCCATCGACGGCCGAGCTTCACAACGAACATCAATCTTGAATTATCTGAGCAGTTTCCAATGCATACGTATACTCGTACAAGTAACACTGTCATCACGCTAATGACTAAACTCTCGGAGATATATTGGATGTAGCACATGTCTGCCTGCGATTGTAATTACATGCCTTGTTTTTAATCAGGGCCACTTTTATGCAAGTACAGGGTAGGTATGCAAAACCGGACCCTCAATTATGGAATTTATTCTGAAAGAATTTGATTTAAATTCGACTGTCAAAATGTTCGTGTTTAGTTATATTTTAGTTAGCAGTCAAATACCACTATCTGCATATAATTATATCTGTAAATCCAATTTGGTAGTTACGATCATGTATTAGTTCCTTCACCAACAATTTCGCTAGAAAGAGGACAGGGAACTTGTTCGGTTAGGGGTTGATAGAAAAATAGCAGATCAAATATCGTTCATAACGTGAATAATAATTGATTTAATTGAAAAAGTGATTAATTTCGAATTTCGAGTTTTTGTTTGTATCAGACAGGATGCAAAGTTGACCATGAAAAAATAAAAACATGTTCTAATTGTTTTACATAAAAGTTAATAATTCACAACCCTGCAATGTTAATTTCCAAAAGCTACTCGCCAACGTTAGGCTCATTAAGATTAGTTTAAAATTAAAAATTACTAATAATTACTGAATTTCAATATGGCGGCCTATATTATATAACGCCCTTTTTTTTGTTAATATCTAATAATGAATTAGGCTACAATAAAATAAGAGAATGTTGACCCTGAATTTTTAGGTACATATTTATTTAGTATTCTCTTCATATTTTGAAATACGCAAAATAGTTTAGCAAAAAATTAAAAAATCCTAAATAAATGGGAATCTAGAACCGGGAAATCAGGAGAACATGGTTCCACCTTCCCTAGCATATTAGCCTATTATTATCAAAGTTATTCAGAAACTACATTTCAATAAGCCTTTCTAGTGGTGGCGTCATATTACTTGGTAACCGATGATACGCCGCTGGCGAAAGAGAATTTCTTCATATTTTACTTGATTGATTTTCGACCTTATTTACTTTGCACATATGTGCTGACAAATTGCCTTCATCAACGTAAACTTATATAAACGATATTCTGACTATCAGAAATATTAGTTTACCTTTCAATCATATTGACCTTTAAACAATAATGTAGACTGTAACTCATTAAATAAATAAACGGTGTAGCGCACGATCCAAGCAGGTGGAAGGTTGAGCATCGACAAGCCTAAGGTTGAAGCATCGACAAAAATGGCGTCCTAAGACAGTTTACCATTACCACTGACCAATGACGCGACGCGATGGAAATAGATACGCGATGGAAATTGAAATAACACCTCTCTTTGAGGCTATTGTTCTGATCATGCACATTATAATAAATAATTCGGCATATTGTTGATGATGCCTATGTACATGACGTCACACTAAAAGAGTCTATTCCTACAGTATGAGCGGTAGCATCGCCCTGCTGGCGAAGTAACTATCTTGTAGTTAATTATTGTGCATGCCTTCCAAAAGGGCTTCAAAATAAGAGTTCGATGTCTTTCTGCATTTATCAACCAAATATATAGGCCTCCTAGATTTTCCCACCCAAATAGGAATTTTAACTGAGTGTTCAGTAGTTCTGTTGTATACAATTAAGTAAACTGAAGGGAAACAAATGATTTTACTATTAATCTACCTATTAAGAAGTTCAAATTCGTTGGTAGGAACTGAAGTTAGGGCTCCAAACTTCAATCCCGTTGAATTAGATGTGGCTTGGAACTCGAGTTTCGAAAGTCTTAGGTAGGCCTATTATTTACGTAGGTTGTACTATATCTGATTTTGAAAAAAAAAACCTGTTCGATCAAATAACCTCAATAGAGATTTGATAGAACTTTTATTCGTCCTATCGAAACATGTAGAGCGTCATGAAGAACTTCCTCGGTAGTAATAGTCGGTAGTAATAGTCGGTAGTAATTTATCAGTTATTTTTTTCTTGCAAATACAATGTTTACCCTGAAAGCATTAAATAAACACACATGTTCGATATATAAAAGTCTCATATGGAATATTTGCATTTCCGTATTCTTCAATTAATTCAATATGAATTTATCTTAATGATCCATTTTTTGGAGTGGACTGTCAATAAATACAGATCATGGACACATACTCGTTGCAATAATTTATAGAATAATTCGTAGAAGATATCCGAACGTATTATATATGACAGAGAACTAGAAAAGATAATATTAAATGTATAGCACTGATGAGGGCGACGGCGCGACGGATACATCAGTGCTATCGTCGCATCAAAGGTTCCAAAGCTCTCCCAGTATTAAATGCATATTACAAGACTACTACTCCCTCTGGAAGGCAACTAAATTCTTGAGTAGGCCAAAGAATCATGACCCTCCCATTCGAAAAGATGATGGCAACTGGGCTCGACGAGATGAAGAGAAGGCAGAAATATCTGCTGATCACTTGGCAAATACATTTCAGCCACATAAGCCTACTGGCATAGAAGACATACTAACAGAGATGGCACGATAATTAAGCCAATAACACCTGCTGAGATCACCAACACTATCAGAAACAATCTCAGTACAAAGAAAGCTCCAGGTTATGATCTGGACGATTATATTCAAACTGTTAGAAAAGCTCCTTTTGCAGAGACTCAAACCAATCATCAACGAAAAGCAGCTTATTCCGTCTCACCAGTTTGGATTCCGTAATAAGCATTCAACTATGGATCAAGTGCATCGAATTACCGATGTAATTGAGAGAGCACTAGAAGAGAAAAAGATCTGCGTAACGATATTCCTAGATGTGGCCCAAGCATTCGACCGAGTGTGGCATCAGGGCCTGGAATATAAACTAGAAAAATATTTGCCACGACAAATGAGCCAAATTCTTCAGTCATACATTACTGAACGCCACTTCAGAGTTAAATATGGAGAAGAATATTCTGACCTCAAGAAGATTTGTGCTGGAGTACCTCAGGGTAGTGTCCTTGGACCTGTTCTCTACCTGCTGTACACCAACGACATCCCACAAAGCGACGGAGTAGTCACGGCAACATTCGCCGACGACACTGCTTTGCTTGCTACTGACCAAGACATACAGTCAGCCACGAACAGACTACAAATGGCTGTCAACAATGTCACCACTTGGACAAAGAAATGGCGCATCAAACTAAATGAGGCGAAATCGATTCATGTCAATTTCACCAACAAGAAATATGACTATACTCCAGTGATTGTCAACCAGCAAACAATCCCACATGCCAACGAAGCAAAGTATCTAGGCATGCCCCTAAATGCAAAACTTCGATGGAAAAGACGTGAAGAAGAAACATGTGCAATTAAACCTCAAATTCAGACAAATGTATTGGCTCCTTGGACGTCACTCTGAGTTGTCAATACACAACAAACTGATTATCTACAAGCAAATTCTGAAGCCCGTATGGACTTATGGCATCCAACTCTGGGGATGCACTAAGAAATCCAACATCAAATTAATTCAAACGTTCCAGAATAAAGTACTTCAAAGCATCGTTAAAGCGCCGTGGTACCATCGCAATGAATACATCCATCGGGGTCTGAATATGCCTATGGTTGAAGATGAGATTAAGAGGTTTGCAGGCAAACATCAGAAGAGGCTAGAAAACCACGAAAACGTCGAAGTGATATCACTACTCGACAACAACGGACTTGTTCGACTGCTAAAGAGACTAAAACCGTTCGAATTAGTGTAGTGACAGTGAAAGTGCATAGAATTCTAAGCATGATATGTCTATCACATGAACCAAGTGGAGCATTAGTGTTATGTGGAGTGTGTCACTGGATACTTATCTACTGAACAGCTAAAGTCTAGTTATTAGGAAAAAATTGTTAGATAGATTTAATCTAGTTACAATGTTCAACGTCCATAGGGCGTTTTCTATTAAAACAAAAAAATATTACAAGTTTTGTTATAGCCATATCAGTACTTAGCAAAGAAAAACGATTAAACTAAGTAATGGGTTCTGAAAGCAATTAATTAAAAAGCATATAGTGAAAAACGGTAATAAATATGCGTTTAATACCCGCAAGGAAATACAAATTTCTGCCGTTGGCCGCCACTAAATTTTTTTAACGGCGGCGATGTAGATTTTCTGAGGACCTCGATTAATAGACAAAGGAAGAAACTTACCAGAAAAAGAAGATACTGAATCTTAGGGGAAGATTTGAAAAGGAAAGTGCCAATAAAACCAAACGTTCTTGTTCAGAAAATGCAGATTAAAATTTGGCTCTAAATTTTGTAATGAAAAGAAACTATGGTTCCAATATTTTTGCTAGGAAGTTAGGACGTATCGACATGTAACATTATTTTTTGAATACTCCTACTCCTACCGAGATTAAATCATCAGCACTCTCCCTCAACTTGATAAAGTTTTCAACTCAATCAGAAGAAGATTAAAACTTTCTCATAATTAATATAGCGATTAGGCAAACTGAAGCACCTGCGTCTCCTTCCATGATAAACATAACTAAGTTCCGACATAAATGATTAACTTTGAGTACAAAACATTTTTCTGATTTAATCTGTTTAAGTTTCAGACTGAACATAAAAATAAATTACGTCATATTTCTATAAAACACAACAGAAAACTGTGGTAGCGGAGCAGTTTTTGTTTAAGCTAATCCCTCAAAATAATTTGTATTCCGCATCAACCATGCGATCACACTTTTATGGTATCTTTTTATTAGCAGTAAAGTAAATATACCCTATTATATTAAAATTGATTATTCAATAAAGCCCATTCGTGCTAGATGAGAACTAAGAGACGTATAGGATAGAGCGCAGCCATGCATCCAAAAAAGGTGCCTATAAAATATAAGATATGGCCATTTCTTGGCAGCTCCCATAGTTAGGCGGCAAGAAAATATAGCTGGCTGTGCTCCGCGATTCAGGAAGGTCAATGATTTATTAAAGCGGTGCGGTCTGCGGATATTTCTATTATAGTTATACTATTACATCCCCTTTTGCCGTGCATGTATCACTAAAACGCAATCCCCAAGTTTGCTGAGGGTATAACTGTTAAGGTTGGTTCTAAGGGGTTAGGTCTTAGAGTACATTTTACTAAGGCAGAGGACCCTTAAACTGTTTTAATATGATCATATTGTTATACAGTGTATGCAAAAATACCCACCGGGGCAGGTCCGTTCAGGAACATAACTGGCATATCTGTAGTAGGTATATAACTGGCCTCATAGTTAGAGAATCACAATAGTAAATCATTGCGATATTTTCTACCATGCCAGAAGTAGTTAATCTTATTATATCGAACATGAGGGACAAGAATATAGCCATAAGAAATTTTTGTCCATGTCGCTTTGCAGATGGCGCCCTTTTAAAGATATTCATCTTAAATATTTATTGTGACAACAAATTCGTGAGGTGCTATCCCATAAAACGCGACAAACATTTTGTGTCTCATCATGGCGTAGCTAAATAGGCAAAATTAATCAGCATCTTTAAGCCGCCATCTGGAATATTTGATCTTATAAGAAACCTGGTGATAATATATGCGACTCCGATAAAGATGCCGAGTTTAAGCCTTCCTGAATATTTATTTTGAAAACATAAATCTGTAATCCATAATATGTTACTCCTAAACCTTGAGATTCAGATTTTGAGTGGAATCGAACCTGAACCGTCATATTAGAGCCATCATCATGAATATTAAATTTGTTCTGACAAACCAATCGTGAACTGTTACCCCAAAAACCCTGATATATACATTTTGGGCCGCATAAGACTGTTAAAAGCAAAACTCGAGTCATCTTAGAGCGATCTTGAGTATCAAATTTGACAGTGAACAGCGACCCAAATGTATATACCAATATACCGATTTTCAGACGAATAGAAGCATAAATTGTAAAATGTTCGCCTACTTAGAACCGCCATCTTGAATATTGTGACAAATCATTCGTGATGTGCAACCCCAAAATTTCCAAACGACTGATTTTGAGTCGAATGGGACCATAAATGACAAAAATGTACCCGATCTTGGAGCCGATATCTGCTCCGACACACCAAAATTTCCGAGATAGTTATGAGGTTTTTAAAATTTTATAAATAATAAAAATACCTGCCATCTTGGAGCCTCCATATTGAATATATATGAAAGAAAATACGTGATGTTCAACCCCAAAATTTCCGAAACATCGATTTTGTGTCAATTGTGACCATAAATAGCAAAAATATCCGCCATCTTGGAGACGCCACCTTGAATATTCATTTTGGCGATAAGTTCTTGATCTGCTACCCCAAATACGCCGAGATGCATTCATCGGCCATTATGAAAATTTATTAGTAATATTTCAATTTTATGGGAGAAATCTGAATCGAAATATGAAACATCTCAAAATATATTACAAATTATAAGAAATTGGGTGATATAATAAAAATAATTTACGTGAAATAAAAAAAAATGCGTGATTTCTGATTGATTATAAGGGTATGTATCAAACACACGGGTAAATAGTACGGGAGCTAGTGTTACTTTTAACAAGTCATTTGATCCAGTCTGAACTTTTTACTATTAGTAGCCATTAGTATTTACCATTCTATATTGTTAATAAGGTCCGTCAGACCGCGCGACCGCGGGGGGTAGATTTGTGGGAGGCTGAGAAAAATTTTTTACAAAATCATTTGAGGCTGAAAATTTTTTCGCAAATTTAGTATTGTATATTTTCTAAAAATAATCGTCAGTCGTCAGTATGCACTATGCAGGTGGAATGGTCGCCAACTATGCATAGGTAGTTGTCGTAAAATTCTGAAAATAAAGTCATAGTATCCAGTCCGAAACTGATTGAGGTGATGATTTGTGAATTGAAGTATTATAAGAGTTTACGATTTACGTAATATATTATTGCTATATTATTGTGGTTGTTACTAATTATTTGAGAAATAATCACACACCAACAAAAAAGTGTCTGGGGGATAATTTGTCTCAATATTTACGGGGCAAGTTGTGGAATGCGAAAGTCAATATACGTATTCCATTACCTATGTCCGTTGACATAGGTAATTTTACATCTTTACTTCAATTTCCATCTACTGTGCCCCTTTTAGTGCTATAATGTGCTTCATTTCGAGGATATTTAAGCATAAAAAGAAACAATTTAAATACGGTTACGATAACTTTATTATTGAGTTTGTACAGCAGCGACGAGCATTATGTAATGGTTGCATTACATAACGTATTCTTACTTCTGAGAGATGACAGCATTTACCATAGCGAAGTCTTTTAAGCTAGGTTTACACATTAACATATTAAGGCTAGGTTACATAATTGGGGTATCAATAATTATGTCATTGTCAATCGAAACTTAATGCTAAGGAACGTGTTATTTACATTACAGATGGTTAGAACGCACAGAAGAAAGACCGAGGACAGCAGCCGCTAACCCAGACTTTATGATGGCAGCTGCAAAGGCAGTAAAATTTAGAGTTCATCCGGTTTCAATTAGAAAAGCTGATGAGGAATTTCGACGTATCATCTGATGAAGAAGAAGAGGAACCGTTTTGCATTGTATGTCATGGCCGGTACAGTTCATCGACCGGAGAATGGGTGCAATGCACCAGGTGCAAATTTTGAGCACATGACGACATGACATGAGTTGCACGAATGGCAGTCCATTTTACGTGTGTCTGAACTGTGATTTGGGCGATGATGATCAATAATTGGTTTTGTTCATACGTTTGATGATTAAATAATTATCGATAATTAAAGTTTCTGAACTTATCGCAATCATTTTATTGGCGACAACTTACACCATACAGTAACATGCCCCGCAGTGGGGCATAATGTCGCATTTGTCCAAGTAAGACAAATGTAAACCCTGCTTCAAAATACCTACTTCATGTTAGACATTTGCTTATCAAATTGATCTAAACACATGAGGCAGAATAGAATAAAAATTCTTAAACAAATTTTCCGACAACTACCTCGGTCCCTTACTTTAAGGAACACAGGTTATGAGAGCCCCGCTAATATTGAAAAAATTTTACCCTTTAATTTCGTAATACTATGAAAATTCCCAGTTAGCGTTTTTAATGAAGGTGATGGAATAATTTTGATTCGCAACGAAGCGAAGTTTCATAAGACCTGCGCACTTAAATTTTCTGGTAGTCGAATTAGTACTTTAATAAAAAATCTTAAGAAGGAAGCAGCCAGAAGGCTTACAAGAGAAAAATGCTACTGCTTCGTGTCCTCGTCAGACAAAAACAGTAGTAGTAGCAATAAATATTTACCTCCCGATCGGTAGAGGGCTTCTTTTCCAATGTTTCCTTCAAATTTCATCCCACAATGTTGATTGGATAGCAGCAAGGGAAGTAGCATATTAGCTAAAGCGTAACGATGGTGTATCGTGCAATAGAGGCAAAAACACTCCCGCTGAAGCGGCTTGGAACTCCAGGTCACCAGTATAAAAATCATATAAAGAAAATGCCAAAACTGGACTTTCCAAAATAGGTGTCCGGGATAATGCTCCCTTTTCCAAACAGGGTGAGTATTTCTAACTCACACAAAACTAGCACCGGTACACACACTGGAAACCTCCGACCAATATCGTACCAAACGCTATTTAATTTTTAACATTCCAAATCTTCTCTGCCTACCAAACCGTTTTTAATTCACGAGAAACTTCCAAGGAAAAAGCCGCTTGAATGATATCAGAACTGGATAGAGATTTTTAGGCCAGGTTGCGACATCCTACTACGAACAACGGGACTACTAATAACCTCAATACAGTAACCTGCTACTGTATGTTATTTCGATGGTAATACGCTAATGTCGGATCAGAGATGGAGGTGAAGGAAAACAAGTGAATAAACGAAATTCTAATTTCTAACTCCTATTTACAGAACTGCACCCACCAACACGACATGACAAAGCCGAGCCTTCGAAACCTTTTTCCCAGAAGTACCAGGTTTATTTCAGTGACCTAAAGAAGATACATAAAAGCAAATTGCAAATGTACCATTAGAATCATATTATGTAGTCTGCTGCATTTCAAAAATATGATACTACATTCCTGTATAGTATGGAAAAAATATTTTAATTATTAAGCTGTTAGTTTGAGTGTGAAGCATCGTTTTGCTATTAATGATTCAATAAATCTGATTAAAGTCATAGTATTCAGTCTGAAATTAATTGATAGTTAGTGATAGTTAGCAGTTTATACAATATGAATATAATTGCCAGACAGCACGAAAGTGGTGGATCAGTTATAGACTAAGAGCTGGCGGCCGCCAGGTACTATGACATTACCTCCGGCTGGAATTTTGAGAAATGTTTGGGGGGACCATGTGGAAGTGCCATCTGCAAGGATTTTGCTCAAAACCCCTGCAAAGGACACGCCAGACGACTCAAAAATGAAAAAATCCTTGCTCAAAAAATGACGGTACCTCCGGCTGAAAATTTGTACATTACCGGTTTAAAAGTCACAGATACCGTATGTAAATCGCCAGACGTCTCGGTCGCTGCCAAAGGAATGACAGACGCCCTCAAAGTTGTAATTTTTTTTTCAAAGAAAAAATGATCTTACCTCCATCTGACGTTTTAACATATTGCAATAGAGAGCATTTTAAGCACATTTTAAAATCGCCAGACGAAAATATCGCTGCGAAGTTCCCCTACAATGTTCACAAAGTTCCGACCCACATGGAACGTGTATTTTTTTAATGAAAAATTATTTTCATTACCTCCGTCTGACGTTTTAACATTGTAATGAAGTAGGAATAATATCCCTCACATTACGCTAGAAACTCGATATTTCATTTAACTGTAAGCCCGTAAATTGTTCATAGATATTAATAACGTTAATATGCCTCGTAAAATTTCGTTTCTTTTTAGGTAAATATTGGTAATAAATTGTACATTCAGTTCTGCTTATAACCAGGTCATAAACAAACCCCTTCAGGGTACCACGCCGCCGTAAATAGTTTTTCCAGTATCAAGAATCTGCGTAGCCGTCACCTCAAGGCACCGAAATATCGGACAGCGCCACATGCGCTGCACTCCCAACGATATCGGTAGGTAGGGAGATCACGCGTCAACGCGGAAAAACCGTCCGAAATCATTTAAAAGCAGCTCCACAGCGCTGTAAAGTCAGTTAGCATTCTTCGCTAACCACAAGAACCTGCTTACCCTGCCCACCGTCTTCGCCTGCTGTTTTCTAAAATCAGACAAGTTGTGACTTGCCGTGATTGCCGCTACCGTTCCCCGTCACACAAGAAAAGTAAGTGTAATTTATTAACAAGCGCTAAGGAAATCCGGTCTCCGAAATCGTAGTTAATTACACGTGGAAATCGTGTGGGTTCACCCAATAGGCTGTAGTTCGGGGCGTAGCATCTTGCACCCTTCGGGTTGTCGCATTTTGCATTCACCCTTCTGCTGAGCATTTTGCATGCAGCAGGGACTCCACAGGTTACCTGGGTCACGCACGCAATTTTCACTATCCGGTCTTCGACATTAATATTAGATACACGTGGAAACCGTGTGGGTTCACTCAATAGGCTGTAGTTCGGGTCGTAGCATCTTGCACCCTTCGGGTTGTCGCATTTTGCATCCACCCTTCTGTTGAGCTTTTTGCATGCAGCAGGGACTCCTCAGGCTACCTGAGTCACGCACACAGTTTTCACTATTCGGTCAACGAAATCGTAGCCAAGTCTACGTGGAAATCGTTTGGGTTTACTCAATAGGCTGTAGTTCGGGTCGTAGCATTTTTTGCATCCACCCTTCTGTTGAGCATTTTGCATGCAACAGGGACTCCACAGGCTACCTGAGTCACGCAAGCAACTTCGCAACCGCGAAAGTTCGGATTTCCTACACGCTGCACGCTTTACTGTAGATGTACTAATACACGCGTAGTATTATTGCTTCCTCCGCTTGCTAAAGTAGTACCCTTTGTTTTGCACTCGCCGCCATTTGTTATCCCGCTTTAAGCCTTTATTCGTAACGTTTTTCATCCCCCATGACGTAACTCGCTATAGGCAGACTGAATAACCTCTGTGTATATATGTAAATACCTATGTGATCAATATAATCAAGTTTGTAAATAAAAACTGTTGTAATCATAAACAGGTGTTCTTCTTGAAGATAGGGTAGTACAAGGCCTGTCGGTGTATCACGTGACCTGGATTCCGCCCTTCTCCACTAGAAGTTATTCGTGGCTCCTACAGATACTGCCTGTAGGGAAAAGTGGTATGTCTGCACTCTAAACAGACAGTGGCGCTCGAGATAGAAACTCCGCACCGAAGCTAAGAGCGTCACAACATATTATCGTAGAGACAATTTTAAGCATATATTTATATAAATCGTCAGACCAAAATACAACTGTGAAATTCCTCTGCAATGCCGCGAAATTGCAGCCTACATGTTGGGGTGTTTCAAAATAAAGTAATTTGACTGACCGATATTTTGTTGAAACAATTTTTTTGGAATCCTGGGGTCTTATACGTGGAGAAAAGTGGTCTTTAGCCATAGTCAATTTTCGCTCTAAACCAATACTTTTCTTATCATAAATGATAAAAAGTAAAAAACATAACTATTGATAATATGAGCGCATCCAAGAGTGAACGAGCTGGAATTTCGCATATATATATATATATATTTAAGCATATATATATATATATATATATATATATATATATATATATATATATATATATATATATATATATATATATATATATATATATATATGCTTAAAATTGTCTCTACGATAATATGTAAAAACGTCAGACGGAGGTAAGATCATTTTTTTTGAAAAAAAAATTACAACTTTGAGGGCGTCTGTCACCCCTTTGGCAGGGACCGAGACGTCTGGCGATTTACATACGGTATAGGACTTTTAAACCGGTAATGTAAATAGGACTTTTAAACCGGTAATGTACAAATTTTCAGCCGGAGGTACGACCATTTTTTGAGCAAGGATTTTTTCATTGTTGAGTCGTCTTGCGTGTCCTTCGCAGGGGGTTTGAGCAAAATCCTTGCAGATGACACTTCCTCATGGTCCCCCCAACCGTTTCTCAAAATTCCAGCCGGAGGTAATGTCATAGTACCTGGCGGCCGCCAGCTCTTAGTCTATTAGCTACAGCGCTACATTCCAGAGGCTCAACTGACAGACTTTCCACCACTTTCATGTCATCTGGCGATTATGTCCATGTTATATGAGCCACAAATCATCACCTCAATTAGTTTCAGACTGGATATTATGACGACCATTCAACTCGCATGCCGGCATCGGACTATTATTTTTATAAAATATAAATAGTAAATATGCAAAATGAACAATTTTCAGCGTGGACCAAAATATTTTGTCCAAGAAAATTTTTTCGACAGCTTTCTCAACCTCCCACTTCCCTGCGGTCGTGCGGACTGGCGGTCACTTACCTAATTAACAATATAGGAATACCACAATATAGGAATAACAATATACCAATGGTACAAAATTCAGACTGGATCAAATGACTTGTCAAAAAGTTACACTACCTTCAGTAGTAAAAAGCTATTTATGGTGGCGCTGCGCGATTAATTAATTTTCGCTATGCACCGCCTACCTGAGCCATTATATTTGTTTTACCTATAGCATTAATGCAGTAATCGGAGGCCATAAATTGCGATTGCTGTACTTTTCTGTGCCTATAGCGAAGTTATTTATTATAAGATTTTTATGATGATATGCTACATAACCATTTCAATGTAGTAAAACAGTTTCAGAGCTGTATGAGTTGTTGTTATTGCTGTTATTGATATTAATTGGACTATTAAACAATAGGTTCTTCGTTTACTCAAAAACAATATTTCTGCCAAATATTGTCTTGCTTAATTATTTCGTTATTGAGTTAGATTATCCACAAAAAACGCGGCATTCGATTAGACAATGCGACATTTTGTTATAGAAAAAAATGTTCTTGCTCTGCTTAAAATCTCCAAACTAGAGAATCACAATAGATGTATAAACTAGATGAATCACAATAGAGAAAATAAAATCATCACCATCCAATAAAATGAGGCCCATATCGTGAAAATATGATTACGGTGTATCCATGAGAAATAACAAACACTAAATATCCGAATGCTATATATATATATGTATGTATTATAATCTAAATAATTGGAAGTAGTCATCTTCATGTTAGAGACAGCTGTATTGATTAAACATTATCTCTTATGAAACTAGACTAACCTTTCTTGGACGCATGAAAACTATCCTGGGGCGGTATTTTCTCTATTTGAGCACTCAGCTTTGATCTGGGTAATATCGATCTATCGCTGTTGATTTTCTCAACTGCATATCGAAATGCAATTTCCTGTTTATCATCTGCCGGATGAAATAGGCCACCTGAAACCAAAACAAACTATTTATTATTTATAGAAATTTATAGTCAGAATTTTAAGAAATAATGTATATGAATGAAACGATGCATATACCAGATAATATACACAAATAACTGATGAATTATTAAGGACTCCTCAAGCATTAACTCTTAAATAATATACTGACAGATTTAATATTCTATGACAATCTTAACCGATCTTGTATACACGGCTCCATTTAATGAACATTTCTATAACGAATTCTACAAAGGAGTGCTTTATAGCACATTTAGTTAGACATTTTTAAAGAAATATTACATGTTGAAACAACTGCAGGATAAGGTAGCATGATGAACGTGAGGGAGGAAGGAAATGGAGGGACATGAAGGTACACCGAGCCAAGATACTTTAGGATATTACAACAACATCTTAATTTTTATCTATAAAAATATTTATATTTTGAATATTAGCTCAAATAATTACATTAACCACAAAAATACATTAAAATTCTTCCACAAAAATTATTAAAACTAATGCAAATATAATAGATACTCCTAAAAGACATGACTGCACCTCTGCTACCATAAAACGCCGCTATATGAATTGCAGAATGAGGTAATTATAGGAAGTAAGGATTGACACGAGAAGGTTATTATTTATAGTGAAGCGGATAGAACGTTGTAAAAACCTCATTAAAAATATTTTCGGAGTAGAAAAATATGGGATAAGAACCATCTTGTTCAAAAATGTTTAACGCATCAGAATCTCTTATTACGAACATTTTGGGTGGTACTGAAAAATTTGAGCGATTGAATCTTGAAAATGTCTATTTTCGTACGGGCTTCCTCCGCAAACTGATGTACTTTTCCTCCACAGCCATGTAACGTAGGTTACTAATTTTTGTTTCCTGATATACAATTGGATGTGGAATGGGTATGTAATTTTTAATGAAGCACTTTTAATTTTAATTGTAGTTATATTTTGCCGAGCGGAACACGGCATAATTGAAAAAGTTCCGACCTCAGTAGTGCTTAACTTTTTCACGATATGGATTTGAATTGTGTTACTATATTTGGCTGAATTGAAGCAATAGCAACATAATGCCCTCCCCTAACGAGTTTCAAAAATAAAATTTTTAAAGGCATTTTTATAACGCCGTGTCTAGCCAACTCGTCTCCTCACTGGGAGTGCGAGAGAGAGCGAATTATCGATTACGAACGCGAATTGGAAAAGGAGCGCATTATAAATATAAATTATGTTTTATTAATTATTTTTAAAAATGAAATATTTTTGAGTAGAAATAATTGAAACCTTCTGTGCAATAATAATTTTTACAATTTTTCATGTAGTAGGGGTGTCGTAGAAAAAAACATCGTGAATATGGGCTTGGGACGGAAGCCGCTGAAATGGGGCTTTATTGAAAGACCTTAACGTCCGTATATAGTACTTATAGTACACATAGTTCTCTCAATAATAGAAAACGTAATCATTTTAAAGAGAAAAGTTTCGAAAAAAAGTTGTTCAGAGGATCATTTTACGTAAGGCTTAATATAAAAATGGCGACAAAATAAAAATACGATAAAATATAGGATTTTTTTTCTGAAATCCTTGAAATTGGACTATTACATAGCCATTGATTAATAAAATGCGCTGCATCCGATTTAAAACTTTTAATATGGCGATCTATTGCAACACAGCGTACCGATCTTGATGAAAATTGAAATCGGTAGGTAATAACAGTATCTTTCAGCATGTCAATTTCCAGAATTGTTCATAATCAAATTAAATTTTTTTTAATGAAAACCTGTAACTAAGGACCGTAATGGATGTGCAACAAACTGCAATAGATCGCTGAGCCGCGCAGATTTTTAAAAGAATTTTAAAAAAATTACTGTAGGACCAATAAAATCCGATATGCGAGACATTCACTTTTTAACGAGTAATAGCCGTTCTACTTATATATTCTAAACTTGACTGGTGATAAATAGAAAGCTGAAGCTATACACTGAATTTGTTTTCATAGCGAGTCGAGCCATTTTTAACCATAAAAACCATCTTGTTCAGAAATGTTTAACGCATCAGAATCTCTTATTACGAACATTTTGGGTGGTACTGAAAAATTTGAGCGATTGAATCTTGAAAATGTCTATTTTCGTACGGGCTTCCTCCGCAAACTGATGTACTTTTCCTCCACAGCCATGTAACGTAGGTTACTAATTTTTGTTTCCTGATATACAATTGGATGTGGAATGGGTATGTAATTTTTAATGAAGCACTTTTAATTTTAATTGTAGTTATATTTTGCCGAGCGGAACACGGCATAATTGAAAAAGTTCCGACCTCAGTAGTGCTTAACTTTTTCACGATATGGATTTGAATTGTGTTACTATATTTGGCTGAATTGAAGCAATAGCAACATAATGCCCTCCCCTAACGAGTTTCAAAAATAAAATTTTTAAAGGCATTTTTATAACGCCGTGTCTAGCCAACTCGTCTCCTCACTGGGAGTGCGAGAGAGAGCGAATTATCGATTACGAACGCGAATTGGAAAAGGAGCGCATTATAAATATAAATTATGTTTTATTAATTATTTTTAAAAATGAAATATTTTTGAGTAGAAATAATTGAAACCTTCTGTGCAATAATAATTTTTACAATTTTTCATGTAGTAGGGGTGTCGTAGAAAAAAACATCGTGAATATGGGCTTGGGACGGAAGCCGCTGAAATGGGGCTTTATTGAAAGACCTTAACGTCCGTATATAGTACTTATAGTACACTTTTCTCTCAATAATAGAAAACGTAATCATTTTAAAGAGAAAAGTTTCGAAAAAAAGTTGTTCAGAGGATCATTTTACGTAAGGCTTAATATAAAAATGGCGAAAAAATTAAAATACGATAAAATATAGGATTTTTTTTCTGAAATCCTTGAAATTGGACTATTACATAGCCATTGATTAATAAAATGCGCTGCATCCGATTTAAAACTTTTAATATGGCGATCTATTGCAACACAGCGTACCGATCTTGATGAAAATTGAAATCGGTAGGTAATAACAGTATCTTTCAGCATGTCAATTTCCAGAATTGTTCATAATCAAATTAAATTTTTTTTTAATGAAAAACCCGTAACTAAGGACCGTAATGGATGTGCAACAAACTGCAATAGATCGCTGAGCCGCGCAGATTTTTAAAAGAATTTAAAAAAAATTACTGTAGGACCAATAAAATCCGATATGCGAGACATTCACTTTTTAACGAGTAATAGCCGTTCTACTTATATATTCTAAACTTGACTGGTGATAAATAGAAAGCTGAAGCTATACACTGAATTTGTTTTCATAGCGAGTCGAGCCATTTTTCGTGAAGAAGTCGTTGTTTAATGTAGGGCTTAAGTTCAGTCAGCCGATAGTGTTGTTTTCTTTACACTCAATCAAGCTTATAACCTACAATTTTGCATTTTAACATGAAAATACGAAGTTTACGCTTATTTTTCGTGTTATTTCGATGGATAACGATGTTCTGTTGAATATATGGTGTCGCCCGGTTGTAATGTTAATAAGTTAAGTTGATATGTTAATAAGAGCGGCCACTAGCCGCTCCACTGCAGTCAGACGCGTTTTACTCCAATGTTCGGACGCATTTTAAACCATTGTATCATCATTTTAACGTACAAGTAGAATATACAAATTTTATATAATGCTCTGAAGTTTCCAATACCGTTGTAAAAATTAAGGTCGAACTACCGTACGAGCAAGGTTGATTGCCTGCATAAAGGGCAAAAAAAAATTAATTGGCAATTGTAGCAAAACTATTCGTCTGATAGATCCAGGTTTCTGTACAAATAATTTACATATTTAAAGTTACTCATACCCGCAACGCGGATGCCGTAGCTTAAAAATTGTAAACGTTACAAATTGTCAATAGAACGCTTTTTTAATGCCTTTCCCGTTTTTCTCAGCAAAATACGCATCTAGAGAATTCCGGTATTCATTTTGTAGGTTCCTCAATTCTCCACAACGATTCTATTATAGTCAAAACTTGTAGTTATTGCTAGAAACACAAAAAACTTTATTTGCATTTTTTTACAGTTTTTCGGACGCCATTGGGTTATAAACAATTGGCTGTTTAATTTATAATATACGGTTTCATCTATGTATTATATTTTTACCTATTATTTTTTAATACCCTAAAAAACCTCTGTAGCTTGACCTAAATATCGGCCGATCAATATGTTTCTGATAATATACTTATATTTAGAGATTCAGACCAACATTTTCAAAATTTGTTGTAATTTGTTATCTCCTAAAAAAGCATTGTTTTCTGTTTTTCTTTGATATAGGGATGGATGGATTCGGTATTCATTGTAACTTGTTTTCAGTTCTTATCAGAAATGTAGCTAACCTAGTTCTACCTTATTGGTTTAAGTTAATGGAAAGAGCAGACTTAAATTACGTAATTAATGGTAACAGCAGACGCTCAGCTGTTACAATATCAAAAGTCTGTTACATAAATTGGGTATCTCTGTGTTAAATTGTAGATATTTAGTTTTACGATACTATGAAAGGTCACTAAGCGCGTCGTCTATCATTCGTGATTAGGACTAAAGTATGACTAATTACAGTTTCTTTGCGGAATTACATCATAGATTATTTTAATACACATTCCTTAGCGGATATTAACTAAATACAATTATTACAATTAAACGTACTATTCGATTTATTAACGTTGTGAGTAGGCACTTGATTATTGAACCTGCTAAGTGTATTAGCCCTCTTTTGGAGCGATAACTTGGATTTAATTGACTTATTTGTTCCGAGATTTTATGTTTTCTATGATATTAAAATAATTATGGTATTCTTTATAGTGACCGTCAGTTAACTTTAATTTATTTTTAATTTCATAAAGCTTATTTTGAGTTTCTAAAAATTCTTCGTATAACGTATACGTATAAGATCAACATTGAATATTTGTATTCCATTAATCGTTGACAATCTGAGTACTACCTAAACTCATGGAAAATAAGCCTGGCCTGGGTCTTCTACTTTCTAATTTTAGTGGGTCTGGCTTTGCTAATTGAATTAACCAGAGCCTGATACAATAGGTCTCTTAAGGTTTTTTTGTGAATTTAATAAGAATCAGGTTTCTGTGTTTTATTATTTTGTTTATATTTTATTTATCCGCTAATATTGCTATCATGTATAGGAAGTCTTTACATAGACTTTAGTTTTTTTTAAATTATTATTTGTTACTCTTCTTATAGTATTTTTAAATATTTTTTTGTTTATGCATATATGCAAAAATCAGTATATAACTTAGTTCTAACGCGGTTTAAAGGATCTGTTGAACTTGTATGTCTAGATGTAGATTCTTAAGGCGTATCTTTTGTCACTGAATGTATAGAGCTGTTGTAGATAATAATAGAATAATGGCATTAATTTTTTTATATGCGTAATTGACTTTTCTTCTTTTTTAAAATGGTTAAATATTTAGTGGAATGTAATCGTAATTGGGAAACTCGGCCGCGGTGATTAGTGTTTTAAGATGTATATTAATTTATTTTCTTTCTTCATATTGTTAGGTAGTTAATACCCATATGTCTTTTCATATATTCATGTCATAG